>JBDJHY010228890.1:0-11059 GCA_039654485.1 Withania somnifera
TAAAGATGTATGAAATGATTAGCAGCATCATAAAAACACTTTAAAAAAAAGTAAACTTTTCAGCTAGTCGTCAATCTTCATGAGTTGGAGGTCCTGCTCTCCCTTCTTCACAAAAATATGATCTAAATTCTTTTTCATCACCTCTTATTTGTTGAAATATTTTTTTAAATTTCAAAGCCTTATTCAACATCAAGTAAGTCGAATTCCAACGGGTAGGTAAATCCATTACTACCTATCTTTACATGTAACATCTGCCTAAGTTCGATTCACTTTGAATAAGAACAATCGTCCAGGGCCAGACTTGACATACTTAACTGCATTTCTAACTACATTGTTGTCTATGCATCGCATCCCGTCTCCCATAACTAAATTGAGTATATGGCATCCACATCGTGTATGCAAATACTAACCATCAAAAAGTAAAGTGTTTGGTCTCAAACCTTTCAATCTCTTTCTCAAAAAAGCCACAACAACATCGTTTGCAGTTGCATTGTCTACAGTAATAGTCATGACCTTACGAATCTTCCAGTCAATTAATGTTTCCTCCAATAGCTTGCCTATGAAAACAAAAGATAATATAAGTTAATTATTCAAAAAATAATTAAATATCAATTAAATAAATTAATACTTTTATAAAGTGAACATACCTATTGTTTTTCCTTTGTGATTAACAATTTTGCAAAATGCTCGAAAACCTTCATTCTCCATAAAAAAAAGCAATTCATCAAGTATAATCATCCTCATTAGTGCCACCACAGCAGCACCTTGCGTACATGCAGAAGCCACAACAATTTTACCATATCCATCTTTAGTTAATACATTTGTTTCTTTACCTTATTGAACTTCTTGCAAACTACTTTATACTTTGAGCATCTCTCCATAGGTTTATTCATAGCAGCTGTACTACTCCCTCTTGCACGATAACACACTACTCGTTGTTTATAATACTTGCATGCTATCATATCTTCATCATCTGAACAAATATCAAAGACTTGCCACACATTTGATCTTGTTTCGTGACTTTTTAGTTGTTGTTGCGGATGATGACACTTGACACATTCTCATGCGTTGCTTGTTGAGATTGAGATGACGGAGGTATGCGGTTTGAGTTATCTGCTAATGCCATAGTTCTTTTTCTTAAATTTGGCTGAGAGAGAATCTGTGACTCCACTTGATCTCTCATAATTAAAATTCCTTGTAGAGTCAAAGATATCACATGATAAGACATCAAAGAGCCATAGCCAATAAGGCAACAATAATCAAAGAATTTAACCAAATGAAACTTTCATGTAATACACTTTTCAACACTGTATTATTACTGTAATCGCTTAGATTCCTTGAATCCTTGTATGCTAGTTACCAACCCTCATAACAAAGAACCACACATCAAACTAGGAAACATAAGGCAGTAGACTGACAAAGCAATAGATAGTAATGAAATGTGAGACTTGTACCTGCCAAATATACCTCAAATTACCTCTTAAAACCCTAAAATATAAGCTTAAAGCTAAGTCAAAACAAGCTTTTTAAACATCCAATAGAAACCAAGAAAATAGTATAAAATGTCAAATTTTATTTTGAGATTATTTTTCTTACCCACGTACCAAACAGCCCCTTAATAGTACATATTTAAAAAATATAAAAGTGTATGTATGAGTGATAATTGTTTTCTCATAAGAACAACCAGAAACTATAACACACTAATAAATGATACATGTTGACGAAGGAACTTGTTTTCTTATGAGTGATATCTATTGAATAAATTACTAAGAAAAAGGAAACAAACCTCCTAAGTATCGCGATAATGAATAAGGACAGTGTGTTCTAGAAATCGTATACAAGCATAGAATGGATTAAATCAAACTCAAAGAACACAAGTTGTTTAACCCAAGTGTATAATATATAACATGATTTTTCATTACAGTAAATTGAAATAAAGAGCAAAGAGGAAATCCCCAAATAGACTCAATAATACCAGTAACAAAATGTGTTTCTGTCCCTGTTCTTTCGATTGTTTTTCTCTGTTCAGTAATAAAATGTGCATCTTACTCTTAATCTTTTTTTTGTAGGAAAATTGAAAATGGACAAGACTTGGATGCGTTGTACTGACAGAACAAGCAATGTTTATAAAAAAATGAGTTAATTTCTTGAATTTTCTTTAAGCATTCAGAAGTAGAAGGTGAAATTCCTTGTCATTGTAAGAAATGCAATCATGTCTTCTACACGTCTAGAGCTAAAGTGAAAGCATATCTACAATTTCATGGGATAGTTAAGGGATACACACGTTGGTTTCATCATGGAGAATTTGCACCTAAAAAGCAAAGCATTCATCAGGAGGAAAAAGGAAAGGAGAAAGGTGATCCCACTCAAAAGAAAAATAATCCCAAAATCATAGTACACTGTACACATATCATAGTGACCAACACAACATAAACACAAAATAGTTGCAGCAGCCCAGCAAATATAAGTTCAAGTTAGGTATAAAGGGAACAAGGGTATACCTTTAATGGTGTAGGAACCAAAAAGACTAGGATGATAATGAACTTAAAAACTTAATAAACTCAAAGAATAAAGAAATAAACCTCCCCAATTCCTGATTTCTTGTGTTGGATACTAGTAGTGCCGCTTAAAATATCCGAGAGACCAGAAATGCTCTCAGTTTTTACCTCTGATTCTCAACCTCTTATTACATATTATAACTTAAATATTACTATTAGAATTTGGAAATTAGAGACTTTTTTTATCAAAATAAGAACACTCCTCATTTTTCTTAGTTATTCACTATACTCTATGTATTTTTCCCTCTCTAATTTTTTTAAAATTATCTCATATGCTCGCTCTCTATATCAAATAAGGGAAGGAGGGTTTTTATAAAGGTTAAACCTCGGGGAACAATTTGAGGGTAAAGGGGGGAATTCCAAAACGAAGGCAGTTCATCAAGGACCCTTGATTCAAAAGTTTAAAAAATACATGGATCTAAATTGTGTTAGGGTTCAAATTTGAAATTCAAAATGGAACCCTAGAAAATTTGACTAGTCAAAGATCGACAACACGAGGAATAATCTAGAAACATATCTAATCAAGAACAAAAAGGAAAATCGATAAAACGGGTAAATAAGTCATAAAATTGATTGGCCAATCACTTGCATACAGTATGAAATCCATGATAAATGACAAATTATTACCTTTAATGAAAAGTTTTTGTAGGGTTTAAGGCCGATGGTGTCGGAAGAACTGGAGTAGACGACGAAGAGGAGATTGACCGGAGACGACGAAGAGGAGCCGGTGACAACAAAGAGGAGCTCAAGACGACAAAGAAGAGCCAGAGGAGGCGTTTTTGTCGACCTATGGTGACGAGTGACGACGAAGAGATGTGATGTGAGGCGGCGGCATGAGTGAGACTGTCTATGAGAAAGTGAGAGACTGAGAGGCGAGAGCAGAGGGGCTGAAGGAGTTTTGAGTTAGAATGAGATTTGTAAGTGAGAGGAGCAGTAGCTGCAAAGCAGTCAATTATTATTAGGATTTAGGAATTAGGGTTAGAAAATAATTAGGTTTTTTAGAATATATGTTTTTATAATATATTATTATATTTATATATTTTTTTTAAAAAATTGATTCCATTTGACTCTCACGAAATCGAATTGATTCAAATAGAATCGAACAATTACCAGCCCCCCGAATTGTATGAATCGAATATGGATTTTCGATTCGATTTGATTAATTTTGATTCGATTCGAATCGAATTGGGAGCTAGCCCTATACAGGACATAGATAATCCCTAAAGTTAATGATGGACAAATGAATAACAAAATGTCTATTTTAAAGAAAAGAAACTTCACGGTCAATGGCGGAGCTCACTAAATCAACTTCAAGAATAAATCAACATAGCTCGTAGTCTTCTCGTCTAAAACGACGTCTATATTAACATATGTCTATGTAAGTTCCACAAAGAAAATTTCAATAAACCACTAGTGATACTCAGTGAGTCTTAACATTCTCCTCACTAAAGATGGAACGAGATTTAAATAACATATATATAAAATATAAACTCTGAGAGGGGCACGATTCATAAAAACTCATTATGTAAATACTATCACACAAAAAAAAAACACCACTAAATATTTCTTAGTTAAGTATGTTTTCTTCTTTAGCTTTTTCATAGTTTCACTCGATTGAACTTCTCTTAATTATGCCCAATTGTGGCGATTAGTAACCCTTTATACGGTTACTCACAGCCCTTTATCCGGCCACCAAACCATTTTGTCTTGTTGTGGCTATATTAGCAACCTTCGTATGGTTGCTCTAACCTTTTATACGGTCACCTTTCACATTGTGTCTCATTATGGCAAATTTAATAACCTTTGTACGGCTACCATTCATGTTATGTCTCATTAAAAAAAATTACTAACCCTTTATACGGCTACCATTTCATTAAGGTTTTACTGTAAATCTTTAGGCTTGTAACTTTAATATAATTGTGGCACTAAAAGCACATAGTGGAATTCTTTGTCTTAGAGTATGAAAATCAAATCTTTACACATTTCACAACAAGTATGAAGAAACTTTATATAATTACACCAATAAAAGTGAACATGATAACATGGTTTTGAAAACTGACTAAACTGGTAAAATGTGATGCTTAAATCATAGAAATTATGGACAATGTGAGCTCACTCGTTCCAATTAAACTCTCATAAACATTTATAAATATTTAATCAAATACTTTATGGGCATATTGTGAGAAAAAACTTTAGTAAGAACAAGCCTTAATAAACATTACCGTAGAATAAAAAACATTTCATCAAATATGTTGCAAGCAGAACTTTCTTGAGAAAAGAACTTTAGTAAAGACAAGTCTTAAATCATGTGAAATCTTTAGCAAAAATTGCCTTTCTGACTTATATGTGCATTCATCCACTAATAGTCCAAAAGAGAATTTATAATGGAATTTGTAAATTCTAGCAGTTGTTACTACTTTAATCTTTGTTTGTTGGGGATGTTTAAGCGGATAGTGGGATCTTTATAACTCACTAAAACCACAGCATACGCAACTACTCGTTGAAGAATGACCAAGAATTGCTTCTTTTACACCAATGATACAAAATGGCCAATTGTCGTTGCCCAACTGCGAGTGGTTACATACTGATATTTATAGGACAATTAAATATATTGGATATTACTTATTATGTCCCCTTCTTTCTCTTCCTTCCGTAGCTCTATCTACATGCTTGCTTATTCTTTTTCTAAGAAATCTCATGGATCCTTTTTTTTCAGCCTAGAATTCTGCATATAGCATTGGAAACTCATACCCATTTAGCAAGTCTCTTAACCATCCTTCACTTATGAAATTACACAAGATATGTTGTTATTGTTCCCAACTTGGTGAATTGACAAAGTCATACTTTTTTTTTCAATTGGGACTAATGTCGTTACCATATCAGTCTTGCATCAGCTATCATGAAACCCCAACTATCATAATATAACCCAAAATCATAAACATACACATGCAGAGTATAACAATTGTTTTTTTTTTTTTTTGTTACCATTTCAATATAGCACAAGATGCATCATGATTTGCAATAACGGTTTTCAAACTGAGGGGATTGAATTCGTCATATGTTTACGATGGTTCACTTTCTGATTTCCCTACACTTCACTTCACATTTGAGGCACACACGAGGTGACTTTGTCGTGATATAAATATCTCAATTTCACTCACCATCTGAGCGCATGCCGTAATTCTTAACTCAATTATACTATTTCACTCATAAACATCTCAATTAAGTAGATTAATTTGAAGCAAGCTAATTATGTAATTTTCTTTAGGGATAAGCACCTAAACTGCATGTTTCCAAAAGATTTTTACTATCACCTCATTGTTAGGGAACAAGAGCCTACACTCCTCTGCCTCAAGTATAGGCACAACTTTTTATTAGTGATTTTGCTTATTCTTTGGCATGTGTACCTATTTAAGAACTAAGTGATTAACAAAATTCAGAAGTGAATCCCAATCTCATAACACATTTTCATCTCTTTTCCTTTCCATTTCAAATCTCTATTGTTGCATTTCATCCTATAGGTGTTAATAAACAATTTGCAACTAATTTACCACAGTTCTTCCACTGCTAACCTTGGTACAAATCTATATTCATCTCTAGTGACAATTTAGTACGTAGAAACTCTTTAGTACTGGCATCATTATGATGTATAGTTTACCATTAAGCTTTTCACCCTTTTTGCTCTATAGTAATTGAGATTTATTTTTATCTGAGACCTTAAAATGTTTATCTGGTCATCCTCTCCTCTTAAAAGAAGTTTGTCCTTTTTTAACCCTTCAAGGCCATTATTAGCTGCATCAAGTTATATTACACTAGTGCACTCACTCATGTATGCAATATGCATTCCTATCTTCAACATAAGATAAACCTCAATAAATCTATTTCCTTCATTCTTAATCCACAAACTGCTACATTTCAATACTAAAGATGCTCGATAAAGCTTATTTGACCTCATCATCTTCAAACTTTACGATACTTTAAAGCCACTAATCTTAAGTCTTAATATCGTACAAAATCATACTTACTGGTAGGTGGCACGCCTCATCATCAAGCCTTGCACTATCATCTATTCCATGTCATATTTAATCAGTCATGAGAAAACAAGGCTCCCTGAGAAACTCAAATATCATTTATTTAACTCTTCAAAATCTGCATTGCACCTACAGTAATAGCTGTGTACATTAAAGAGAACAAACAGATCTTCTATGTATCTATAACCTTTCGGATATCTTTATTGAGGAAATTTATTGGGTACTTTCTGAACTACATCTCTTGCCTAAAGGAAAAAAAATCCTCGTATAGGGCCTGGCTTTCCTGTTTTTCCCCATGAACATGGCACCTTGGACAGATTGGGAAAATGTATCATCAATATATAAATATCACACATTTTGATATGTATATGTACGCGTACTATAATTTTTGGAATTAGTGTGTTGACATAATATTATTCTCGGCTCCCAGTTGAGTCATATAGGACATCCTTGACCACCATCTAAACATAATACTATTGAAAATTTGGGTTACCACATAATATAGCTCTAGATCACTCTTTTATATCCCTAGCCTTCAAACATATTATTACCATTAGTCTGTGGCTTTAATCCAGCATATTTTGGAGATCTGTTTGTTTCTTTTGGATAACACAACACATGCTTAGATTTATTCGAGTCCCTCAATTCCACTTATTCTCATTAGGACGTGCTAAATTGTTATTATTTAGCATATATAACTTAAAAAAGTATGATGTTTCCAATTCATAGTGATATCACCTTATAACTATAATCTTGATGTTACACCTTTCATGCTCCTCAAGCCTTGATACACCATTTATGCATCTGACTAGTCTACTTGCATAATTTTCATAGATAATTTCACATATGATAAAACAGTTAGCTTCAGTTTTTCTTTAATCATTTAGGGAGACTCTTTTCCAAGAGTCATTGCACACAAATTGTAAAAACCAACATTGTTACTATTTTTTAACATTGCGCACAACTTTTTGATCTTGTTGTTTCGAGAAAACTTACAAGCGCATTTTCCAATATTTATGCAACTGTAGCTTTTCTGCTCTGTCTTGTAACTGTAGTCATTACGACTAATTTTCATGACAATTCACCTAATTTCGACTATGTCTTTATAACATCGTTAATTACTGTTTCCAACTTATTCAGTTAGTACTAACTCTTCACGAATTCCATGCCAAATACGGCAAGGTTTGGAGAGATTGCCCGCATTATGATCTCGCACAAGACTTTTGAAATTTTCATGCTAATATTTTTTTTTTTTTTTTCAAGTTGTTCAACCCAATTCCAATCTTAGTCTTACCTCATTGTCCTCGCTAGCCATACTTCCTTCAATCTATTCCCAACTTAGCCTCCATTTTCCATTGAATTCAAGGCATTTTTGGTACCCGACACACCATGTCTCTAATGGTTGGTGACTTTAAGTTAACAACTCCTTAATTCTTGAGTCGCATTGGGCATGCCAATCATTCCATTGATTGGTGAAAGTCGCAGCGTAATCTCATATAGGCTCTAACACACGATCTAGAATATGAAGAAATGGGAAATTTTTCATAAATGTATGCAGTCCCTCATTTAAAGATGTGGGGCCCTCACAACAATAATCAAGACACTATCCACACAGCTTCATAGACCCCTAAGACTCTCAATACCTAGCTCCAATATCAAGCTTTTCACAACCCAATTTCTGATCAAGTCATGACTGTCACTCAATGCCTTAACTTGATCGAAAGAACCAACTTGGCTATTCTAACATGTACTTTAATACCAATGCGTTTAAAGTAAACAACCCAAACTTTGATCAAAAAGTATCTTTTAAATAATTGTTAAATAATCAAGAAATATATCCAAATATATGAACGACTAGAGTATTGATAATGATGCCAAATAATATGAACTGTAACCCGACTAAAAGCACATCGATGAAGTCTCTACTAGAATAATAATGGAAATGCACAAGACAAGATTTCCTGGCTAATCCCCAAAATAAAAGAAAAGAAAGTCCACGATCAAGGGCGGAGCTTACCAAATCAACTTCAGGAATAAAACAACATAGCTCGGAATCTACTCGTCTAAACCTGTGTCTACATTGACAAATTCCACAAAGAGAACATTAGTACACAACTAGCGGTACTCAGTAAGTCTCAACATTCTCCTCATTAAATCTAGAACGAGATTTAAATAACATGTATATAACCATAAAGGGCACTCTGTTTCTAAATGGCATCACTCTAAAAGGGGCACCATTCATAAAAACTCATCAGGTAAATAATATCACATAAAAATGCCACTAAATCTTTCTTAGTTAAGTATGTTTTCTTCTTTAGATTTTTTATAGTTTTAGTCAATTGAACTTCTCTTAATTATGCCCAATTATGGGGATTAGAAACCCTTTATACGGTTACTCGTAGCTCTTTATATGGCCACCAAACTATTGTGTCTTGTTACGTCTATATTAGCAACCCTTTATACGGTTGTTATAACCCTTTATATGGGTCACCTTTCACGTTGTGCCTCATTATGGCAAAGTAATCCTTTGTACGGATACCATTCATGATATGTCTTATTAAAAAAAATTAGTAACCCTTTATACGGCTACCATTTCATTAAGGTTTTACCGTAAATCTTTAGGCTTTTAACTTTAGTATAATTGTGGCACTTAAAGCACGTGGTAGAATTCTTCATCTTGGAGAACGAAAATCAAATCTTTACACATTTCACAACAAGTATAAAGAAACTTTATATAATTTCACCACTAAATTTGAACATGAAAACATGAAAGCTGACTAAATTGATAACATATGATGCTTTAACTCATATAAATTATGGATAATGTGAGTTCACTCGTTCCAATTAAACCTACATAAATATTTATAAATATTTAATCACACTTTATGATCACAATTTTGTGAGAAAATTTTTTAGTAAGAACAAGCTTTAATTAACATTATCACAGAATAGAAAATATTTCATCAAACATGTTGCGAGCATGACTTTCTTAAGAAAAGAACTTTAGTAAAAGACAGTTCTTTTAACTTACCTCAAATCTTTAGCAAGAATTACCATTCTGACTAGTCTGAGCATTCATCCACTGATAGTTCATTATAATGGAATTTATAAACTCTAGCAATTGTTAATTCTTTGATCTTTGCTTGTTGGGGTCTTTAAGCGGCTAGTGGGATCTTTATAAATCGTTAAAACCGTACCATACACAACTACAATGTAACATGGCTGAGAAGTTACTGCTCGTTCCAATTCTCACAACAAGAATGGCTGAGAATTGCTTCTTTTATACTCATGATACAAAATCTTCGATTGTTGTTGCCCATTATGCTACAGATGAATGGAAAAAACAGCAACTATGGGGCTGCGTTTCCCCCCCAGAAATAGGACAGGACCACACTATCTTAAAACAAAATCATCTCTTGATCCTTTTGGTGCTCTTCAATTGTTCTTGTAACCAGCCGTCAAGCTCCCAAGTATTTATCTGTATTGCCCTTTTTTTTAATAGAACTTAGGAAATCCAACCTATAATCAGCCAACAAATGGTGGACTCAGCCCATTAAATTATCCTTTGAACTGTAATCAAAGTCCAACCCATTCTCAAATATAAAATGCAACGTAAGCTTGCCTCCCGAGCCACCTTAATTAATTCTCGAACTCATATTTATATGTAGGAAAACAATATAATATTTTCAATTGCACTTCATATCTGCATTAACACACATATATGTATATGTGTAATTATTCCACCCGTTAAACTAAGTTTCAAATGGGTCATCATAGATTCATATCACTTCGTGACTTATAAATTTAATCCTTTCATTCAATCGTCAAAATAGCTTGGGGCTTCACACTTCTTAAATTGTGTCACAACATGGAGCTTTCAAATTATAGTAAATGCACGATGTAAGGGTTATTTAAAGGTACAAAAATCATCCTTTACTCCTATACTCATCTCCAAACATTTTTCAATCGATTCGGGGCTTCCATGACTAGATTACGGAGCTCAAAAGCGCTACGAAAGGGAACTCGAATGAGAATTTCATTTTCAAATTGCATAATACAGCCACGAAGTTTTATAGGTGATAAAATCGTATACATGAGTTCGTGTAGTGTAACAATATTTCCCTCTTGGGATCATTCTTCCTCGATTAAGGGTAATACTTGGACAAGAGGTGAACTAAGAGCTGGTATGGACTGACATGAGATGCTAAACTTAACTGGAGTAGAACAAGACTGAACATGAGTATCGTGAAATGAATATAAACACGAGAAGCATTATAAGGTTGACATGAGAACATGAGAACTGAAAGAAATTTCTAAGAGATGATACTGGATACGAAGCTTGCACTTAACTGACACGAGACACTAGAAGGAACTAGAGTTGAGCATGACTGAACATCAGTATCACGAATGAATATAGACATGAGAAACATGATAAAGCTGACTGATAAATATTGATCTTGTGTGCGATAC
>JBDJHY010228920.1:0-11057 GCA_039654485.1 Withania somnifera
ATTACTTACATGACCACGTACACTTGTGTGTGTTAGGGAGAACACATTGGAGCCATTGTGAGAGTAAATATGGACGTTGGATTTGAATTAATGAAGTATTAAATGTTTCTGACAGCGTCTTTGGTCAACCAAGCCTCTCTCTTGGTCGAGTAGTGGAACAGCTCTAGTCGACTAAGCCTTGTCTTGGTCGACTAGTCGATTTTCAAAACTTTGATCCATTTGACTCTTGCTTCGATTACTCGACTAAGCCATGTCTTTACTCGACTAATGACTCCCCAAACCATTTGATTGAGTCTCTTATTTGATATCAAAGTCTTGTCATCAAACTAGCTGTTGGAAGATTTAAAGTGCTGAGTTTGTCCTTAGATTGGTCGATTAAGTCCTCAACTTGGTTGACTAACTCCTTGCTTTGGTCAACTAAAGAAGTGTCCAAAACATCTTCTGCCCATTCAGCTAACTTGGGCCCTTGGTCGAGTAAGCCTTGATTTTTGGTCGATTAACACACCAAACAGAGTCTTTGAAATGACTTCTATATGTCCTTGAAGTTCCCAAATAGTTGTTCGACTAAGATACCTTTCTTGGTCGACTAAACACACTCCTGGACTCACTTGAACTCAATTGTGCACTTGTAAGCACTTTATTAACATTAAATCTTTATCTTAATGTTTTAGTCATCAATCAAAATATAAAGGGACAACTTGTGAACCACCTTTGGTCCAACAATCTCCCCCTTTTTGATTATGACAAAACCTTAAGGAAAGAATTGATGTCTCCTCCTAAGACATTGCATAAAACTCACTGAATGGAAAAATTGATCGAGGTTAATTATCCTTGTCAAAGAGGTGAGTATCAATAAAGTATGAAATAAATGTATATGATGAGCCCAAACTAATAATCCTACAATTTTAGAATACCAATAATTTTTAACTCCCCCTTAATGATTCATAACAAAAGTTCTTCCCTTCATAAAAATAAAAAATAAAATCCAATCCTTAAAAATTAATCCTTCTCCCTCTTTTTGTCATTATCAAAAGAAACAATCAAGGGATTATTAGTAAAAGTAAATGTAAATGAAAAACAATCATCCATAAGCCATAATCATTAATAGCAATAATATTCATAACATTAAAACAAACAACACGAAAGATGAAAGCATAACAACTAGCACCAATATTCAAGGATAGCAAAAAAAAAAAAAGATAATATGCATGATATGTTGATCCAAGATCCACCATCAATAGCTATGGCTACGACGAGGAGGAATGGCGGAGGTTTGAGAAGTGCAACTTATCTGTCCCAAATTTTTTGCACTACCCCAAAAACCTTTTGTAGCATCTTCTACATGGCATTCATTTTGGTCCTTAGCTCCCCAACTTTTCAATCAAGCCAATCCACTTGAGACACATTACTCATCCTTGAAGTTTTCCCCTCCAACGAACCGCCTACTACTCCTACTAGAGGAGTGCTCTCGATCAATAGAAGGAGGAAGAACCACAGTGTCTTCCTTTAGTTGATCTGTATCTCTACTTAACATGTGGAGCATATAACCAACCCCTATTAATAGTCTTCACTAATTTCATGTTGGATAGGTTGATGGGAGTAACTCTCTAGTTATGTGAGAATGGAACATAATATTCCCTTCCCAATGACACATTGTGAGCTCTCAAGATCTTTGTAATGCGAGAACCATAAGGCATCCCATGTTGCTTTGATGCCTTTGAGTCCTGGCACCATGGAGACCCAAAAACTTCTTATTCATCATCTTGATCATCAAATAGGCAAAATTGATTTTCTTTCCCTTTGTATGTGCCATAAAATTTCATTGTCCAATTCCGTCACATAATTGTTAGAATCCTTTTTCGGATAAATATTCCTATTGATGGAATAATGAAGAATTCTCAACTTCCCAAATAGATCTGTCACATTAGGCTTCATTCCACACCAACTCTCACCACAGTAAGATTTTCCCTAACAAATCTATCTCTCGACAATGAATCATAGTCATCTCAATCATCTCTCATTTCCTCACTATCGCAATCATTTTCCTTATCTTTCTTTTTATCCTCATTAGATCCAATCGGCCTAATTCCACCCGGAGCCAATCTAAATAATTTACAAAGTCTCACTTCCGAGACGACAATCAATCTACCCTTCACTTTGGTCCTAAGCACAATTCCTTCCTCCTTTGAATTTTTAACAATCATTAAATTTGCATAAAATTCTCAAACTAAATCCTCATATATCACTTTATGAAAATCAAGCAAATCATATAACCCCATCTCCATAATATCATCAAATAATTCACCAAATTTTATGGGCATAATTAATGTCCATTGAAAACTCATAGAAGACATAAAGAATTTTTTCTTTAGTACCTTGTTGTAGACTTCTTGAGAACCCACATTTTAGTTTCTAGGATCCAATAGAGCTTCATCATCATCTCCTCCTTGTGCTTGAGGAACCCTAGAAAATCCACCCACAGTTTTCTATTTCTTTCTCCTCAAGGTCTTGAGAGTAGGTTTACTCTTTTTCATCTTCCTCAACCCTTGGTTTCTTGGTTCTTTTTGCGAGAGTCTTGATTCTAGGAATTTTGGTGAAGAAATTTGAAATTTCAGGTTTGAGGTTTTCGAAAAGAGATTTGTAGATTTGTGTTGATTTTGAGTGTTTTTGAAAGAATTAATCAGTTGAAATTGATGTAGGGATGATGGGTAATGTTTGTATGGAAGGAATTTTGATGGGTAGGATTTTTACTCGAGTAAGGGGAGTTTGAATGGGAGTTTCGTTTGAGAGGGAATGGGAGAAATGTGTTAAAATGGGTGTTTGAGGGATTTATAGGCTATTTCCGTGGCCTTTTACTCGACAAAGTCATGTATTGGTCCACCAAACCATCCTGTTACTCGACCAAGTGGTACACTTACTCAACCAGCCATGGCCTCAACTACTTTTGGTTACCTAGATGAGTTGAACAATGCTCACTAATTACTCGACTAAAGACCAAACAGCGCCAACACTGCACCTTTGTTCACTCGACCAATTATGTCACTTACTTGACTAAAATTTTGACTAGATCAACCCCTGTCCATGAGCTTACTTGACCAAAGCCATATTTTACATGACCAAAAGAAATCTAGAATTTCCCCTGATACCTTGTTACTCGACTAAACACTTGTCTTAGTTAACCAAACATGCTCCAACATCAAATTTCTTAAGCTTAACCCCAAAAACATTCCAAGTCTCATCGCAAGCTAAAATGGTATTACTGTACTCATTTGGATCATTTTGTTGTTCATGAATGCATAAAAATGCAAATATATAACACATCCAACAACATCAATCAATCAAAACAACGAGCATCAAACATACCAAACCTTAATCTAATAGAATTGAAACTTTCGTCTTTCAAAGGTTTGGTAAATATATCCGCTAATTGGTCATTAGTAGGCACAAAATGAAAATAAAAATCACCTTTTTATACATGGTCATGGAAGAAATAATGTTTAATTTCTATATGCTTTATTCTACTATGTAAAATATAATCTTTTCTTAGATTAATGGCACTAGTATTATCACTATAGATAGGCACGTTTTTCACATGAATACCATAATCAAGAAATTGATTTTTGCTCCATAAAACTTGAGAGAAAGAGCTTCCCATAGCTACATAGTCAGATTCGGCCATGGAAGTAGCAACACTAGTTTGTTTCTTGCTAGCCCAAGAGATTAATGACGCACCTAAGAAATGACATGTTCCGGAAGTACTCTTCCTATCTAATTTGCATCCACCATAATCCGCATCACTATATACAACTAAATCAAAATACAAGCAAGATGGATACCACAAACCATAAGCAATTTTATCAACAAAATATCTAAAAATTCTTTTGCATGCAATCAAATGAGATTCTCTAGGATAAGATTAAAATCTAGCACACAAGCAAGTAGCAAACATTATAAAGAAACTCCTTAGTATACTTTGTTTGGTGAATGAAGAAGTACAAGAAAGAACTTAAGCTCTCCCATCTTGCTCATCTCAAATTCACCCTTCATTAAATCACTAAACTCTTTGCACATAGAGGGATTAGTAGCACCAAATACAATATCATCAACATATAGTTGGCAAATAAGCATATCATCATCAATTTTATTAATGAACAAGGTATTATCAATATGACCTCAAACATAATCATGTTGAGTTAGAAATTTACATAACCTTTCATACCATGCTCTTGGTGCTTGCTTGAGTCCAAAAAGTGCTTTGTTGAGTTTGTATACATGGTTTGGCTTTTCATGATCTTCAAAGGCCTGAGGTTGCAACCGGAGCGAAAGTCTCTTCATAATCAAGAATTTCTTCTTGATTATATCCTTGATCCACCAATCTTGATTTATTCTTCACCTAATTTCCATTTTCATCATGTTTGATCTTGTTTACCCATTTAACTCTAATGATTGTCATTTTTTTTTGGAGGAGGAACCAAGTCCCATACTTGACTTCGCTTGAATTGGTAGAGTTCTTCTTGCATAGAAAACCATCCAACATTCATCCATTAAAGCTTCCTCTATGTTCTTTGGTTCCACTAAGTGATATGTAGGCAAAGTTTATTTGAAACACATTAAAAGCTCTTCATGTTTTTATTCCTTCACCAACATTCCCAATCACTTGATCTATAGGGTGATCTTTAACTTTAGCCCAATCTTTTGGAAGTGAAGTGTTAGCTTATTCAATATCTTCAATCTTTTATTCTTCCTTAGTATAACTTTCCTCCACTTTCATGTCATCTAAGCTCTTTTGAAGATCATGAATCTCTTTCTCTTTATTCGTCTTACCTACATCATCATCAACAAACACCTTTCTCGGGGGTGAAATCAAGTCATCAAATTTAACATGTATGGACTCTTCTACAACCTTAGTCTTGGTATTAAACACTATATATGCTTTTCTATGAGTAGAATATCCTAAGAATATGCCTACATCCAATTTTGCATCAAATTTCCCTATATTATCCTTTCCATTATTAAAGACAAACACTTTGCAACCAAATGGATAAAAATAAGAAATGTTAGGCTTCTTACCTTTTCAAAACTCATATGGTGTTTTGAGTTTTTCTCTTCTAACATGCACTCTATTGATTATGTAGCACATGGTGTTCATGGCTTCTACTTAAAAGTACTTTGGTAGATCATACTCATTGAGCATTATTCTATACATTTCTTATAGGTTTCAATTTTTCCTTTCAACCATGCCAATTTGTTAAGGAGTCCTTGGTTCCAAGAAGTTATTCTCAACTCCATACTTGTCACATAGGTCTTCAAATGGATTGCATTCAAATTCCCCTTCATGATTAGTTCTAATAGCAATGATGGACAATTTTTTCTCACCAATATACACCACTTAGCAAACTCATTAAAGGCATTATTTTTATTAGCAAGAAATCTCACCTAAGTAAATCTAGAGAAATCATCAACAATGACTAAGGCATATAATTTTCCACCTAGACTAACATGTCTAGAGGGACCAATCAAATTCATATGCACAAGCTCAAAAATTTTTGAAGTTGAAATTTCTTTCTTAGCCTTAAACGAACCTCTAGCATGTTTGCATTTAATGCAAGGCTCACACAAGATCTCTTTTTAATATTTAATCTTAGGCAATCCTCTAACTATATCATTTTTTGCAAGTTTGGAAATTAAGGACAAAGGTGCATAAAAATACACTTTCCTCTAAAGAGACTAAACATTTTTCATTAAAAGAGGAATTATTATGCAAATTAACAACATAAGTATTGCCATGTCTTAAGGAAACAAAAGCAATTTTATCCTCCTTCCTAATAAGACAATGAGATTATTCAAACTTAACATCCAAATCCATGTCACACAATTGAGAAACAGTTAGCAAGTTATACTTCAATCAATCAACCAATAAGACATTGTCAATGGTTGGCAAAGGTTCCTTACCCACTTTACCAATACCAATGATTTTAGCTCTATTATTGTCTCCAAATATGACATAACCTTGATCTTTTTGTTTGATCTCTACAAAGAGATTTTTATCACCACTCATGTACCTTGAGCATCCATTATCCACATACCAAATACTAGTTGTTACTTGCTTTCTTGCTTTCACTAACAAAATCAATGGATTTCCTTTTTATTGGTACCCAAGCAACTTTGGGTCCTTTTGAGTTAGTCATATGGACTTGGTTAGAAAGAATGGTGCCTTTAGCAACTCATACCTTCTTTACCTTGATGGTCCTTCTTAAAGTTTTGCAAGAAGAAGCACTATGTCCTACCTTTAAGCATTTAGCACAAATAGGCAAATCATGTATGCATGAAGAGTCAATATTTTTATCTTAGTAAATTTAGTGATTAGAGAAGAATCTCTCTCATATGGATCACAACCAATTCCATGTTTAGAGATAGAATATCTATGCAAAGACCATAATTCTTCAATTTTTTTTTCACTTATAAATTTACCAACAACATAAGAGAATTCACTCTTGAGTCTATCAATCTCATTACTCAATTCTTTTTGCTTACTTAAAAAATCATCAAGCAAGAATGACATATTCACTTTTTTAAAAAACTAGGAGCAATCAACACATCCCTAGTACAAGAGGCAAGTTCACAAAGATCATTCACTTTTTAATTCAAAATTCCATTTTCAAGTTCAAGTTTCTTATTAGTCCTTTTTAGACTCTTATTCATTTTTATCACTTTCTCAAAATCTTTTTGCAATAGAACATAAGCATCATACAAACCATCATTAATCATGTCATTATTATCATCTAAAACAATTATTTTCAATCAGATCATTAGTATTTAAATCATCAAGGGTAGAACATATTACTTCATTTTCTTCATCACTTGAGTGAGTGCTTCTTTTCCATGAGACCTAGGTTGACTTCCTCCTCTTCAGCCTCATCATCACTCCAATTTGCAACAAGGACCTCTTTCTTCTTACTCTGATCATTTCGATCATAAAAAGGTTTGAGAGAAGTTGGTAACATGCAATCTTTAGCAAGGTGTTCCTTACTTCCATAATTATAGCAAGTATCCCCAACTCTTCTCTTATCAATATTAATGTTCTTCCTTTGATCACCCATGGAGCCTTTTCTAATCTCTCTCTTTCTTCTTTACATTAGAGTTTTGAATTTTCTCAATTTTTTTTGCATAAAGAGCCATTTCCTCATCATTATCTTCTTCACTTTCAAGAATTTCTATATCACTTTCATCCTTGACTTGAGTGGAGGCCTTTAATGCAATACTCCTTTCTTTAACCTTTTGTCTTCCACCTCTACTCTTAAAGATAATCTCATACTTGATCAACGATTCAACTAAAGTGTTAAAGTCCAATTTGTTGAGATCCTTTGCTTCCATAATAGCGGTGACTTGAGAATCCCATTCGATAGGAAAACAACATAGAATTTTCTTCACCTTCTCACTTTCTTCAATATGTTTCCAAAGGGAACTCAACCTATCGAGAATCTCTGACAATCGATCCAACATGGTTGTGATGGGTTCTCCTTTCCTTATTTCAAACATTTCATAATCATATAGGAGAATTTTTATCTTGGTTTCTTTAACTTGAGAGGTACCTCACATGTAACCTCTAATCTATCCCACATTTCTTTAGTACTCTTACAAGATGAAACTCTATTTATTTCTTCAATAGTTAGGGCACAAAGAATCAATTGCATTACCTTGGCATTTATTTGATCATGCCTCAAATCTTCATCATCATAATCCAATTCCATCTTTATGTTTCCATTTTCCATCCATAGTAATTCTTGGACCTTTGATGATTACCTTCCAAAGATCAATATCTTGACTTTTGATGTAGATCACCATTCTATTCTTTCATAGAGAATAGTTCACACCATGAACTTAGGAGGCTTGTTTGTGGTTGTTCCTTCTACAAATAAGTTTGATGTAAGATTCAATGCCATGCTAGGATCTTGAACTCTTAGGATGTAAATCCTTCAATAGAAGAGTCCAAACTCTAATATCAATTGTTGAGTAGATTACCTGCACTAGAAGGGGAGGGGGTCGAATAGTGTGGTGGCTTTTTTGAATCCTTTTATCTTCTTCAAGTGATTATAAATGCCAACACAAGAATTTTAGAGTGGTTCGGCCAACCTCTTACCTACATCAACTACCTAAGTTCTTTTCAACTTGTGATTTCCACTATCATAAACAAAATACAATCACTTTCTAGTCAAGTGAGAACTCTTACAATATCTTGATTCTTGGTTCAAGAGAGACCCTTCACACTCAATTTGTAAACTAACTTTAAGTTTCCCAATTCTCAACACTCACTACTAATCTTTACAATTCAGAAAAATATTTAAGAGAAAGTGGTACAAAGACTAAATATAAGAAATAAAGCACAAGAACTTTGAAGTGAAGAGTAGATGGGTATAGAAGGCTTTGATCTTGAGAGAATAAGGTCATAAAGTGTTAGAAGTTTTTCAAAACTACTTTTCTCTCATCTTAGATGGGTAATTATACTTTTTCTAGTCGTTGTAGCTGTTTTGAGAGTAAATATAGTCATTGGACCTCAATTAATACAGCATTAAATGCTTCTGACACACTCTTTGGTTGACCAAATTTCACCCTTGGTCGAGTAATGGTCCAGCCTTAGTCGACTAAGCCTTGCCTTAGTTGACCAGTCGATTTCCATAATCTGACTGTTTCTTTGTTTACTCGACTAAGCAAAGTTTTTACTTGACTAATTATTCCCCAAACCATCTGATTGATCCTTCCATTTGATATCCAAGTCTTGTTGATCAAACTACCCGTTGGAGGATTTAAAGTACTGAATTTTTTCTTCGATTAATCGACTAAGTCTTCAACTTGGTCTACTATGACTTAAATAAGAAGTGAACTGCATTACTCACTGCTCAACCAACTTTGTACCTTGGTCGACTAAGCCATTTCTTTGTTCGAACAACTCCTTGACTTGGTCTACTAAAGTAGTGTTCAGTGCAACTTCTGTCCAGTTGACTAACATAAGCTATTGGTTAACTAAACCTTGTCCTTTGGTTGACAAACATACCAAGTAGAGTCTTCGAAATGACTTCTATGAGTCTTTGAAGTTCCAAAATAGTTGCTTGACTTGGATAACTTTCTTTGTTGATTAAACATATTTCTGGACACACTTGAACTCAGTTTTTCCACTTGTAAATACTTCCTTAACATTAAATCCTTATCTTAATATTTTTGTCATCAATCAAAACATAAAGGGACAACTTGTGAACCATCCTTGGTCCAACAAAGGCAAGGTTAGCACTAACGAAGGCAAGCCAATATAGATCCTTGGCATGAATGTGGTGCTTGTTGATCTGAACATGCCTATCAATCCTAGGGGGGTGCCACTACTCATCAAACCAGCCAACCAGCCTCATGCCTGGTCTAAATTACTAGACAACCTGTAAGTAAAATAGTGATTAATTTCATAGGCTATCTCCCAGACCTCGATCAGATCATCGCGGTTGCACTGAACCTCAACCCCTTGCCGCATGACTGAGGTTGGATAAGTAGTTAGGTCTTATTTCTCCTTATTTTGCTCTGCCAACACCTTGGCAAAGGAATATTAAAATTCTCGAATCCATGTTGCCACAAATTTAGGCAATGATTTGATGTACCATTGGAAAACCTTCTTTGCAATTTGGTCCGGTATTGCTGGACACCTTTCCTCGAGCCCTGCTAGAGATAATTACTTCTCTTCAATGATGGTTTTCTATCCTGTTACCATGAAGTGGTTCTGTCTACGTGTGGCTTTGGTTCTGATAGAGGTAAATTGACTCTTTTATTTGGGTAGAGTCTTGGGGGTGGCTAGTGGTGTATGGATAGGAATGGTTACCCCTTCGACCTCATTACTATTTTTTTGAGTCAGACTAGTTAACGGGCAATGGTGAAGAGGTTTTGGTGGCCAAAGAATTTAGAGGTGGAGCTATTATTAGTGCCTCCGAGTCGGATGACTCTGAGGTTTCATCGCTCAATGTACACTTGCCCCGACTTTGGGGTGGTTGTACTGGGCGTGGAAGCTCTTTGGCTGAGCTTGGTTCCCTTATAGTGATACCTTTTTCTTTGGGTTTGGTAGAGATTGATTTCCTTGGAGCATGGTCTTGGAAGACAGTGAATCAACACATGGAACGAGTTAGAAAATAAATGAAAAGTGCAGGATAACAGTGACCGCTATTAAGAAGGCAAATCACCATCCAAAGAGGTAGTGGACGCCGTCTGAGACTGTGGTGACAAAGATTAAGTCCTTTGGTTTCTGGTAAAGACGATGGTCTACCATCTCAAAAAACGGTCTGTCATTCGAGAAGGCAGTGACCACTTTAGTGGAATACCAAGAGACACTTCACAAAAAAATTTCAAAACCTATCCCACACTTTGATTTCAAATAATTTTCAGTCAACCCCTTTCTATACTAACACATGAGAACAATCCAGGCCTAAAGATTGGGGAAGGGAATGATTAAAATAATATGAAATAAGGACACATGAGACCACAAGTATTGTGTTAGAGAGAACTCAATACAATCTCAAAATCATGATACCATAATTATTGCATTAGATAAAACCACCCATAATCCAAAAATAAACCCTCAATTCAACATATAGATTAGGAATAATAGTGGCCTACCTAGCATGGATTTAATTTTAAAGTTTTTTTATGCCTACCACACACATGAATCATTATGGAAATAAGGGTGGTGTTTTAACTTGTTACAAATAAGTAATAAAGATAAAAATGTTGATTCATCTAGAAGAGAATTGAAGAAATTTGATAGGAAAAGTGCAGTGAATGTGTGAAGTGGTGGGAGGAAGTTTTTTAAATAGAATTGAACAACTAACAATTTTAGGAATTTAAAACGGCCTGACACAGTGGTATAAGTAACCATCGTATCATACCACCGATTGAAACGGTTGTCTGTCATATAGTACCTTTGACCACTGTTTGAGGAAGTGTGCCTGGGCTTTATAGTTTTGGTCCACCATTTAGGATGGCGGTACCACTGTCTTTTGAAAAAAATTTTGCCCAATAGTTTCCTC
>JBDJHY010228962.1:0-20629 GCA_039654485.1 Withania somnifera
AATTGATCTTTGAAGTGGGTACCATAAGATTCACATGCGATTAGGAGATGAATGGAAGATAACATTCAAAATAAAGTTTGGGATATATGAATGGATGGTTTTGCCTTTTGGCCTAACTAATGCACTGAATACCTTTATGAGACTCATGAACCATATTTTCAACCCACTGATAAATGAGTGTAGCATCGTTTATTTTGATAACATACTTATCTATAGATGATCGCTGGAGGAACATGTGCAACATATGAGAAAGGTATTTGAAATCTTGTTGAGACAACAACATTTTGTGAATCTCAAGAAATATTCTTTTTGTGTGAGAAAAGTGGTGTTCCTCGTCTTTATTGTGAGTACTATTGGAGTGGAAGTTGAACAGAAGAGATTGAGGCCATTTAATCTTGGCCAACCCACTATAATGCCATCGAAGTTCATAGCATTCTTGTCTTGGCTAGTTTCTATAGGCGATTTATTGAAATTTTTAGTACTTTAGCAGCTCCATTGACTGGGTTAATCAAGAAGGATGTCCCCTTTATTTGGGGAGAAGGACAAATAAGGATTTTCTGTCCTTGAAGTCTATCTTATGTTAATCACTATTGCTTCAGCTTCCCAACTTTGATAATATGGTTGAAATCGAATATGATGCCTCAGGGGTTGGTATTGGCAGTGACCTAATGCAAGAAGGCAAGCCCTTGGCCTATTTTAGTGAGAAACTGAAGGGGCCGCCTTAAACTACTCTACCTATGACAAAGAACTCTATGCGCTTATGTGGGTATAAGCCAACTGGAAACACTATTTATGGCATAAGGAGTTCATGATAAGGACTTACCATGTGTCTTTAAAACACCTTAAAATTCAGTCAAAGTTTAATAAGAGACATGCAAAGTAGGTGGAGTTTATTGAGACATTTCCTTACATGATCCAATATAAGCATAGTAAGGACAATCTAGTGAGAGATGCTCTATCACGGTGGTTCGTGTTGTTCAACACTCTTGTGTCCAAACTAATTGATTTTGAAAGTATGAAGGAGTCTTATCCTATGAATTCTGACTTCAACGACAATTATCCGGAACTAAGTTAAGGAAACTAGGTTAAAAGGTTTTAGTACTTGATGGGTTCTTATTCAAGTATGGACGAATTGTGTGCCCAAGAGCTTGTAGAGGGAGTTATTCGTGAGAGAAGCCCATAGTGGAGGTCTAATGGGTCATTTTGGAGTCTATAAGACTCTTGATATACTGTCCAACCCAAGATGCGGAGAGATATGGAGCTCATATGTGAATAATGTCTACACGGCAAACAGGCTAAGTCAACAAGCCATGCTCCAGGTATGTATACTTCCCTTCCCACTCTTAGTGGCACTTGGTTTGATATTTCCATGAATTTTGTGTTGAGACTTCCTAGGACTAAAGAAGGTCATGACAACATTTTTGTAGTTGTGGATTGATTTTCAAAGATGTCGCATTTCATCCCTTGTCATAAGAATGATGATGCTCCTTATGTGGTGTCCTTGTTTATTTCTAATGTTGTTCGGATTCATGGAGTACCTAAGACTATTGTTAGTGATAGGGATTCTAAATTCCTTAGCTATTTCTGGAAAAGTCTGTGGGGTTCACTTGGCACCAAACTCTTATTTTCTACTTCTTATCACCCTCAAACTAATTTTCATATAAAGGTGGTAAATAGAACACTTGGTAATATGTTGCGCTGTGTTATTAGAGGTAAACCAACTTCTTGGGGGGAGAAACTGCCCTTAGTTGAAATTTCATACAATAGGTCATTTCATTCTTCTGTTAATATGACTCCGTTTAAAGCTTGCTTTGGTTTTAACCCTTTATTTACTCTTGCACTAATCCCTTGTCTAGTGATTATGTGAAAAGTCTAGATTTAGAGAAGCACGCAACAGAGATGTTAAAGATCCACGCTCAGGTGAAGGAGGCTCTTGACCAAACTAACACAAAACTAGCCCAAAAGAAAAAACAGGAAAGGAGGCAGGTGATTTTTCAGCTAGGAGATTGAGTGTGGATACACTTCCAAAAGGAGAGATTCGAACACGAATGCAAGGGGAAGCTAAGCCCTGGGGGAGGGGCAACATTCCATTTCAAGTACTCTGGTGCGTCAATGAAAATGCCTAGAAACTTGATATAGAAGGTGACTATGATGTCCATGATGTGTTTAATATTGATGAATTATCTCCTTGTGGTGTAGGTGAATGCATGGATTAGAGGATGAATCCTCCTCAAGAAGGGGAGGATGATACGAGCATAGATATCACCTACCCGTCCCAACCTTTCACACAAAGTCAGATGAAGGAGTTGCAGGCATCGCAAGCTACCATGAGGAAGAGTGATGCTTGGGAAGCCCTTTGAAATCCATGTCAAAAGGTATTCAACCTATGGGAAGCTTGTGTGTTGTAAGATGTGGATACTCAAGAACTTAAGGGGACTAACTGAAGATTCCAGAAATTTAGTGGGCTACTTTGAAGATGCCAAAACTTTTGGGGCCAAAGTTCCATTATTATAAACTTATAATAAATATAAATATTAGAGTTTGTAGTATTTTTCAAGAGACTTTGATGGTTAAACACTTAAACTCTTTTTAGAACTTAGTTCTTAGCCTAGTGTAGTGTTAGATATAATTTAGTGTAATCGTAGTGAGTGACTGAGGGAGGATTCTCTTAGTTGCAATTGTAACTTGTTTTCACATTCAATGGAAGGTTTCTGTTTTGTGGATTCAATTTGGTTTCTGTTGATTGGTTGTAGGGATTTATAGTAATCTATTGGTTCAATTGAAAGGTGAGGGTAACTGATCCCTTGTTTTTTATAAACCAGTCAGTTTATTGTATGTTTTCGCATATATTTTCTCTTTGTTTCTTTCTCCCCTACTTTTTCATGTTCCTTGTATATCAATTCGCAAGACTAACGGTACCAGGACGTCATAAATGACTTATGGCAGCTAATAAAAAGCTCTAAACACAGAAGAAACTAAAAGCAAAGTAAATGACCACACTGATCATTACAACATCTACCACTAAACAAAAATTTCGTCTTTAAAATTAAAGGAAAGAGTAGTACCTGAAAGATCGAACAAATATGGATACTAGGCTCGCGTATCAAGCTATGCATCCCAGGTAGCCTATTCGACTAGTCGATACACTTGAAGAACCTTCACCATCGAAATATCTCTAGGTCTAAGACACTTCATATCCCTGTCTATAATAGAATCTAGCTTCTCAATATAAGTTAGCCTGTCATCTACTACATAGACTCTCAGTGAAGCATATAGGATAGGTTAGGCACATAGCGACGAATCATAGAGACATAAAATACCGAATGGACAACTGCTAACTCTGGAGGTAGGGAAAGCCTATAGGTGAAATGTACAACCCTCCGAATGATATCAAAATGCCTAATAAACCAAGAGATAATCTTATCTCACGTACAAAATCTCATAATGGCCTTCATGGGCGACACCCAAAGAAAGTCCCAGTTAACAGCACTAAACTCTAGGGGCCGAAGCCTATGATCCAGGTAGGACTTATTCCTACTCTGTGATTATTGAAGCCTATCTCCAACATAATATGGGGTGGAAACTCTCTTCCATAAAACCAGATAATAGGTGATCTATAATGTCTACCATACAGTGTCTCAAATGGTTCCATATGAATGCTAAATGGTAACTATTATTAGATGAAAACTCCTTTAAAGTCAATTGTTTATCCCAGATAACACCAAAAACAAAGGAACAAGCCTGAAACATATCCTAAAGTACCTGAATAGTCCTCTCGGAATTCCCGTTAGTCTGAGGGTGAAATGCTATACTCAGGGAAACCTATGTACCTATCTCCCTTCGCACTGACCTCCAAAACTGTGTTCCCCTGTCAGATTTAATAAATGTTGGCAGCCCATGAAGTATAAATACCTTCCAAACATACAAACCAACCAAGATCTCATCACCCTAAGATAAATGTGTCGACAGGAAGTGAGATGACATGGCAATTGGTCCAGGATGACCCAAATGCAATCATGGCCTATAGATGTGTGATGAAGGACAAAATAAATACATAATAATCCACTCCCACTTCAACTTAGGAATAGGGAGTCTCTGAAGCTCACCATCCGACCTCTTGTTCTCAAAATTCAGCTACTAACAGGTCAAACTTCGGGACACAAAATATGCTATTGTTCTCCTCATACCCTACCACCAGTAATGCTACCTCAAATCATGGTACGTCCTAGCAGCACCCATATAAATTGAGTATGTAGAGAAATGAGCCTCAATCAATAGATTCTGAATCAACCCACTAACTCTCAGAATGGCCAGATGACAATGAACCCACAACACACGATCGAAATCCAATAAGGCCCAACAAAAATCACCCCTCAAAACCCTCTCTCTTATTCAAACTACATAGGGATCCTCATACTAGCCCTATCGAATCTAATCAAATAAAGATGCCCTAGCTTTAATATGTGCAACAGCCTGCTCGGTGCTAAAATATCCAACGTCACTAGCTTATTAGTCAAGACTGAATGTACAAAACCAACAACCTCTCATAAAAGGATTAAAAGCTAGGCTACCCAAACTCACTACCTTTCGGTTCAAGGCATCTGCAGCCATATAAACCTTCCTTGGGTGATATAGAATACTCAAATCATAGTCCTTTAGAAGCTCAACCCACCTTTGTTACCTAAGGTTAAGCTCCTTCTAACTCAAAACATACTGCAAATGTGATGATCCGTATAAATCTCACAATTGAAACCATATAGATAGTGCCTCTAGATCTTAAGAACAAAAACCACTACTGCCAACTCTAATTCATGGGTAGGGAAGTTGCGCTCATGATCCTTCATCTATGACGAAGCATATGCTATATTAGAACACAACCTAACCCAATACCTAAAACATCATAATACAATGCATAGGGCTGACCCTCAACTAAAAAGGTAAGAACTGGGGTGGTTGTTAGCAACTCCTTTTACCTCAGAAAGCTAGACTCACACTCTGCTAACCACTGGAAGGAAACGTCCTTCCACCTCTGTCTAGTCAAAGGGGATGCGATAGATAAAAAACTCTAGACAAACCAATAGTAGTACCCAACTAACCCAAAGAAGTTGCAACTCTCTGTAGGAGTGGTAGGGCGAGGCCAATCACACATCGTGTCCACCTTGGATGGATCAATACTAATATTAGCACACGATAATACATGGCCTAGAAAAGCAATTGAACCAATGAAAAACTCACACTTCAAGAACATGGCATGGAGCCGCTCAGTCCTAAAAGTCTAGAGCACTACCCTTAGGTGCTCCTCGTGTTCCATTTGACTCCATGAGTAAACCAATAAATAATTAATACATGACATGGGATACTTATTCTTATTAGTCACCCTGTTCAGCTTCCTATAGTCAATGCACATCCGCATCGACCCATACTTTTCCTTCACAAACAATACTGGGGAACCCAAATGCAATAATAGGATAGATGAAGCCTCTGTCAAGAAAGTCCTGCAGCTGAATACATAACTCACAAAGCTCTGCTGGGGCCATATGGTAAGGGGTAGTAGAAATGGGCCAGTGCTCGGCTCAACTTCAATAGAAGAATTGATATCGTGCAAGAGTGGGAGGACAACTATATCAGCAGGAAACACATGCTAAACTCATAAACCACTAATACAGACTTAGGGTAGGGATAATCAACCCTTACATCTCTAACATGGGCTAAGTAAGCATAAAAACCTTAGGTAATGAGCCAATGGACTTGACAATAAGAGATAACCTAAATCCAGGGTGGCTAGTGGGCTTGCACCTCAATATCAAGGGTACACCGGGCATAGATAAGGTCATGGTCTTGGCATAACAATATAGGATTATATGATGAGGGTTAACCATTCCATGCCTAGAATCACAACAAATTCCAACATATCTAGATCAATCAAATCGACTCGAGTGTCATAACCCTTATTACTTACCATACATGATCTATAGACCTGATCTATCACTAAGGCCATTCCCATGGGGTAGACACTCAGATACACAGATAATGGATGACTAAAATCACCCAAACATGCAACAAAATATACAAATACAAATGAGAGTGGATTTAGGTCAAATAAGGTGAATGTTAAGTGCCCACAACAAGTAACATACTAGTGAAAACAACATCTAATGCCTCAGTCTTGACTCTATTCAGAATGACGTATAGCTGATGGCTACCACTTCCTTTTTGCTCCTCACCACCTCTACCCATCGCTCCCCCTCTGTAGCCTCCTCCTCTAGATACACGAGTGGATGGATGCCTACCTCTAACTGGTGGGATTTTCTATAGTGGCTGGGTAGGCAAAGATGCAGTCTATATAGCCCTACATAAAAAAAAATCCTTGGAAAAGTGGCCCCCTATGCCTAAAATTAAAGAAACCCTTTACATAACTATATATGGTAACCTTGGGACAATATCAGGCATAATAACCACATTTCCACGCTCTAAATATCAACCCCTATCTCTGTCCTGAATGTAGGAATCTTCAATTTGGCCCTATAAACCTAATTTGGGACCCAGGCGGGCTGACTACTTTGCCCTCTATTAGAAGTACGTAATGAAGCCTGGTACTGACTGCTGTCCTAAATTCTCCTACTATAATCTCTGCCTCTGGATCTAGAACCCAAATAACTGCCCTAGTGGCGCAGTCTCTTGTCACCACCTGTTGGGCTTGGCAAGATACAATCTTCATACTGCGGGCATGGTGGACAATATACAGGAAATACTTCTTCAAAGAAACATCCACTCTACCTTACCTCATAGATCCAACCTCAAACCATAAGCAAAGAAATAAATTTTCTCCTTCTCTGTAAGCAATAACTCACCTACATGTCTAGAAAGGTCAATAAAACATTCTTTTTACTCGAAAACCATCATGGTAACCTGTTATAAACCTACGAACTGAGCTTGCAACAACTCTCATGCACTCTGAGGCACTTACTTGGCAATAAAGTTCTCTCTAAATTGTTTCGAAGTCAGTAGGGCTGAACTAGGGTGGCCTGCAATCTATTTACACCCTCCACCATTAACGTACGACTCCCTTGAGAAAATAAGAAGTAAAGTCAACCCTGAATGTCTCCAAAAAATCTAAGGTCCTTAAACACTCCTAACAGCAAGCTAAAAAATCATGGGATCCTGCCTATCTACAAAAGAGAGCCTAGCGGGTGTGATTCGTAAGAAGTGGTCCAATATCTTCTTTACTCAGAGGGTGGTATTGTAGGAGTTGGCACTGATGTAGATGTAGTAGTAGTCTGATCTAGCATAGTAGGCAGAACAAGTGGTGCTTTTAGGCCAGTAGATACTGGGGAGACCACACATCCTATGCTACTCACTAGGCAGACCATTGTGGTACATCCATCAGTGCCCCGCCGAACATCTGTAGAATCTACCATAACAAGTCTCTAAATCTGTAGGTGGTGGCTGTGTGAACTGTTGTGGGAGTACTGGAGCTGTCTTCAACTGAGTTGTGGATGGAGGAGATAATGTTCTACATCTTGCCACTGGTAAAACAGAAAGAAAACATACAAAACCTACCTACTGCCCTATCTT
The DNA here is from genome assembly GCA_039654485.1 of Withania somnifera. Lineage (NCBI taxonomy): Eukaryota > Viridiplantae > Streptophyta > Magnoliopsida > Solanales > Solanaceae > Withania > Withania somnifera. Next base: position 7,576 of record JBDJHY010228962.1, read on the forward strand.
GTCGGTAGGCACAACTAATACAAACAAGAACTCACCCTGACTTTCCTCTTAAGCTCAACGAGCACAACCAACTTGAACAGGATGAATGAAAAGGGGTGAGAATAGAGGAACCATAAGCATAACCACTTGACTTGGTAGACAGTGCTTCCAATCTACTGCTTGGGTTCAAATCCCTATTCCATACCTCAATGGTCAAACAAAGGTTTGTATCTCTCAATTTGAAGTAGGCTCGCGCCATACCATCAATCTATATCGAGAATACGCCCCTCAAAATTAAGATGTAGGATCGCGCTGCAGAGTTCGAGGTAGGGTCGCACTGTATAGTCAGCCTATATTGGGACTACGTCCTTAAACAATTAGGAGTAGGCTCGCACCTCATAATCCAAAGTAGGTCCATCCGGTACAATCGGCCTTAATCGGGACCGCTCCCCTTATAAATCTAGAGTAGGCTCGCAACTCATAATACAAAGTGGGGATGTGTCCCCATAATAACCCAGAAAGTACCCCACAATAGTCAAAATTCTTTCCATTTATATCTCAAAAAATAACACCATACCAATAGGTGGTCATGGCATATATGTACATATAAGTAAGGAAACTCTTTAAAGTGTAATGCTAGTAAAAATTTCTAGTTCTAGTTAACCAAGTCTTTATTTCATTAACATAGCATCGGTCCATGCCTATGATCATAATACCATATCCCAATATATAAAAGGCATGAATTCCACACAACAATAAAACAAATAAGCCTACCACGCACTTGGATTGGCCAGAAGCTACCAGTTAAGTACACACCTTACTCACAAGATCTCAAAAAGGCAAAACACAACCACTAAAGTCAAAATTCCCCCACAAAAATATCGAGACACCCACAAAAAGACAAAAAGCCTCTGCTTCCCTTTGCAGGACCCCCAGGAGCAGGTAAACCTAACCTACTCGGAAGTCGACGAAAATCCTAAAAAAGCAATTAACACTAGCCCTAAGCTCTGCACAAGCTTGAATCTTCTCAAAATTTTCAAATTATTTATATAAAGGTTAAAATATTACAAATGATACCTATATTTCCAAGTGCTATTCGGGTAAAAAATTAGACCTAAAAATGGGCCAGTGGGCCCTACTGCACGTAAAAATAAACTAAAAATACTGGGAGGCTGGTCTCAGTTCAAGGAACATCTGGTTTGAAATTGAGCTCAACTGGACCTCTACAAGGTCCTCAATCAGCCAAACAAAGTTATTCCCAAGAACATGAATTTCAAAAAAGTGAAATGGAGAAATCAAGGGTATAAAACTAACTTGAAAAGAGAAGAAAGTCGCAAGAAATGATCCCCATAGATTCCAACAAACAATGCTAGGATACCAACAAGAATTACATCTCAATTAGACAAAAAAAAGTAAAACCACAATGGAAGCTTCCATACCAAGGTTTAGGGATGAAATGAAATGTTGAGAACTTACCTTGAGCAAGGATTTAATCATGAGAGAACCATTCTCTAGCACCCATTAATGATTTGGGATGATTTTTGGAGAAAAAATTTAGTTATATATCATAGTCTTTGAAGAGGAAAATGATATATATATATATGCCTGGGTGCAATGAGGCACGATCGTGGCACCCTTGAATGATTGTGCTCGAAGTCCATCGCCCAAACTAGAGTGACTATGATGCTCCTAGCCTGATCATGCAAAAAAAAAAAAAAAAACTCTTTACCAACGCAAATGCATTCCCCTATTGTGATCGTGCTAAAGGAGGAAACAGATGATTACAACGATCACTTCACCAAAGCGCGATTGTGCTGAACACCTGAAGATGCAGATTTTTCTACAACAATTAAATTCTGAATGAGGGCTTGAAATTGAAAGAGAGTCCAAAAAAAAACAAACCAAATATGTATATTTCATGTAAATTATATTTTGACTCAACAAAATCGATGAAACATCCAACAAAGGTTGTTTGAAACCCATTCCAAATTGAATAAAACCACCAACTTTCTAACATTCTATAAGGACCCTTAAAACGAGCTCGAACACCTTTGGAAGCACACCAATGACCCAAATAGCCCAAATTCAGTATTACAGAGATGATGGAAGCATCAAAATTCTAATCCGACACTCGAATCACCAAAAGCCCATCTAGTCCCTCAAATGAACTCCAACTAAACTGAGTTTCCCCAAAACAGAGCAAACTCAAAATGAAAACCCATACAAAGACTAAAGTTTTAACTAGGCCAAAGTCAACATCCAAAGCTAACAAAACCATCAGAATCTGATTCTGAGCACATTTACTAGGAAGTCACTCTCAAGTTCCACTATTTTGAACTTACACTTTCAAAATAGGAAAACTAAGTTAACAAGCTATAGAATAACTGGTAGTGCTCAATTACACTTTAAAACCAAAAAAAAAATGTATGCGCGATTGTTGTCAAGTATTATTACCCAATGAAGAGTCGGGGTCGAATTCACTAGGAGTGGACTGGAATATATTCACAATAGAGTAAGACTTCATTAAGTTAATTCTAGTTAACTTTGACAATATAGAAAAGTAAATTTGAGGGGGGGGGTTCCTATTTCTTCACTCTTAGAGAATTATCAAATTATAAAAAAATTATCAGTATGTGGTGCAAATGAGTTGATTTGTCGAGGTTAAGCTGCTTGGGGATATACATAGATAGAATTAATTATTGAAAAGGGTGATTGGAATTAACTTGATAAACATATATAAAAATTTGGTAAACTAGGTTATAATTGAACACCAAGAATGTCTCTATTGTAATGTCCATAGTGATCATATAAATTGCTCGATAGTATGAACACACATTGCTAAACAACTTAATGCTTCCCACTTAACACCTCATATCTTAGTGTGCTAATTAGATGGATTAAACCAAATCGAGGCTATAGATTATTTCTGAAGGATTAGTTCCACATGGTGACAAACCTTGGATAACCATTAAATTAGAGTTTACAACCTTAATTTAATTACAAAAGTCAAAATCAACAAAAAAACCCAAAACTGAAATACAATAGTCACATTAATTCCCATCATCCATAGTCACTAACTAACCCACATCATTAAGCACATCCCCAAGCATAAGAAATTAGCCAAGCATAGTTGAAGTGAAAGAAATTATACCATCAAGGGGTTCGTAACCTGCCATCAATGAATGTTTACAAGTCAAAATACTCTAGAAAATAAGTATGAATCTCTTAAGTGAACACTTAAATCAATGCTTGAAACTAAAATTCAGCTCAAAAAATCACTTGTTTGTCTTCTCTCCTCACAAAATCCCTGCAAAAATGTTATTATATCAAAAAATATCCAAAACCCTATTTATATATGCCTCAGAAAAAGACATTTTCAACTAAATTTCCCTTGACAGTGGCCTAAGTGATCCACCGCCATCCTTGGTATATTTTCTACCAAATCAGGAAAGAATATCTCTCGGACAGTGGTACCGCCCATGAGGGGCAACAGTCACCGCCCTTAAGGATGGTGGTCCACTGTTTGGGAGGTGTTTGACCGTCGTACAGTTACTTTTCTAGACTTCCTACCATACATTGAAGTATCAGCTTCTGACAGTGGTCCATGGTCAGAGATGGAGGTATATTATTGGTATGCCATGACCACCGTTTTCCCCAAGATTGTGCAATTTAGCTCCATTTTCCTTGGTTTTACTTAGTTCATGTATTTACTTAGAAAAAATAAGTTACAATCAAAATTCAACAAAATAGTATTAAGAAAAGAATTTTTATGATGTAATTAGGCTTAATGAGTGGTGTTTAGGCCACTCATCAACACCCCCAACTTAACTCTTTGTTTGTCCTAGAAGAAACAAACCAATCCAACAGACTCTGTAGCCAAGAAAAAAGACTAACTCAATATCTATGCATTTACAACTTTGAAGCAATTTTTCCCTCTCAATGAAAATTAGGGTGTCATGTACTTAAAATCTAACATTTATTTCATAAGTTATAGATCTTCTACATTGACAAATGTTCATTATTAACAATTGTGCTTAAACCACCAAATGAATTTACAAAACGTGCACAAGATATGAGATGAAATGCCCTCAAGTCAAAGAAGTACCCTATTTTACTCACGAAAATATGCTTAAGGGGAATTATTTTGAACACTCACTCTCACAATGATGATTTCATGCATAAGCACCAAGCCATAGGCTTGCCCTTATTTTCTTGCACAATTAAAACATGACACAAATGAAGATCTAAAAGGAATTTTCCTTGATTGAAATGTAGGCTAGGGGGTAAGGTGGGGTATAATTTAGGCATTAGTGACTTATATTTCTTGAAGCACTACAAGTGACACCCTAGAAAACTCTTTAGCCAACTTCCTCTTAAGGGGTTTTCTATCCATAGGCCATTTTTTTAAATTGATCATTTTGAGTTTACAATTTCTCTTTTTCCTCTATCATCACCACCCTTTATATAATGACCCTCATGTTCATTTATGATAAATACATGATGTTTTGCATTCTAGAGCATTTCAGTAGTTTCCCCAGGTTACTTATGACTTATTGGGATCAGTAGTTTGTATCCCTGACAATTTGGTTGAGAAATATCTCAAGTTGCCTATTTTAGAGCTTAGAACTAAGTACTCATTGACCAAAGTCAATTTTACTTCAAGATGGTCTTAGAATTAAATTCTTACAGTTCGTTAGCTCCAAAATGTTAAACAAATACAAGATTGACCTTGAATTTGTGTTTTGGTGTTTTTTTGTGCAACTTATGCCAATTTGTGGATTCTAGTTAAGTTTAAGGCCTAAAGTGGAGCATGGGTGGTATTTTAATGTTCGGAGTGTTAGATTGGATTTTTGATGCTTCTTTCATCTCTATAATGGTAATTGTAGGCTAGTGTAAGTGTTGGTTTATTTACTAGACTTGTCATTGCATTTTTGAGGTGTTAGTGGAAAATTCTTGAATTTTTGTATATGGGTTGACCGGGTCAACATTTATCTGAAATAACCTCAAATTTCGATTTCTTGTAGGCCGTTGAGTCTGAAATGTCATTTCGAGTGTGCGTGCGTAGTTTGTTTAAATTGGTCTCAGAATGCATTTTGAGTGGTGATTCAGAACATTTTCTTCTCTTGATTCGGTTGTCAAACCTACAACTGGTGCAGGAATTACTTGTTCATTGAAATCAAAGCTATAGCCCACGTGATCGTGATTTAATGTCCAGTTACTCTACACGATCGCGAGGTCTTACGCGATCGCGATGCACTGTTCTCTAGTACTCTATGCAATCGCAATGCCCAGTTCTCTAGTACTCTATGCGATCGCGTAGTAAGTCTACGTGATCATGATGAGTAAATTCACTGGCAGTTTATAAAATCCCTTGCATGACCCCCAACCCATTATTTCATCAAAAACATTACATTCTAACCCATTTTCAGCAAAAAACCTCTCTCAAACATCATCCAAGGCTAAAAAAAATTTCCTCATCATTGTTTTTCAATTTCTATGCATTTTCAGTATATTATTGCATAATTCTTTATTCCATTAGTATATTTGACGTCTAGTATCATTAATTTATCGAAATTCCAATTTTAATCCATAAAAAAGGCACCTTTGACCCCGTTATAGTAAAATCTTTTTGGGCTATTTTGTTTCTCTTCCTACACTCTAATTATTCTCAATTTCATAGCACGAGTTCCTAGTAACATTGGGAACCCCATAGTGAAATTCATATTTTGTTCCAATGAGCAAGACCCACAAGCCCCTTTTAGGCCCGATTTTAGGCGTAGTTTGGAATTTAGTGTAAATTATACCGTTAGACTTGTATTAACATAAAAAACACTTTGAATAAAGTTTTAGATCAGTCAGAGATTGTTTGATGTCAGTCGAAGTAAGATTTGTGAATTTTCAGCGCTTTATCGTCGGACGATAGGAAGGCTTCATGGGACTATCTCGAAGCTTATAGTTTTAATAATTGTACTAAATAGCATCCGTGGTTTGGGTAGCTAGGTGGATATAGTGATCCTGTACCATTGTTTCATCCGTTCCATGTTGATATTTATATTTTGGCATCCGATTGTTATGGTGCCTTGACTTAGAAGTTGGTTAGGTATCTATGCAGGGCATAAGATATTGCTTTTAATGATCATATGTTGATATATATAATTTTTGATATGTTGTGCATTCATGAAATGAGAGGTTGGGCCTATGGTTCCAATGAGCGTGCATTGGGGCTAGGTCAGTATCACCACCTGATTATTGAACAACAGAGACTAGCCACTGATTTGAGTCATAATGATGAATAATGATATAATTTGATAAATTGGAATACTCAATAATAATATAATTAAATGGCTTTTTAACTATTTTAGACTCGATATTATATCGATCTCCCGTTAATATTATTTGACTTATTTTATTCCAGGTTTCACATCTTTGCATCGGGAAATTACATTTGATTATTAAATACTGGGACTTGAGACCCACTCTGTTCAGTAGTGAGTACAACCACTAGGACTTGAGTCTATTGTCGAACGATAGTGAGTATAGCTTTTTGACACTTATGGCAATATTGATTATGGAAACTTGATGATACTCTATCTATTAAGAATTTTGATGATACTATGATATAAGAGTTGTAAGCCTTGAATTGAGGAGGACTACTTGATGAGACTTTTGATATTCGGTACGAGATGCTAGACTATTGAGACCCTTAAGGTTCTGAGATTTGGGATGTAAGGTTATGATGATGTTAGAGATCATACGTGGTGACATACCACCATGGATCTTGCCTCTAGGTTGTGGATGACATGGAGGGGGGTATATGGAAGACAGGGAGATTTACTAGGAATATTTGAGTAGCTAGCTTTCCTTGTTGTGCTATTTGCTTCTATGACCCCTTTATTGTATTCTATTATTTATTGATTTTTTTATTATTATGTGCCTAGTGGGCCCTTAAAGCCTACTGGGTATGGGTTGCTTCGGCAATTTGTACTCATACTAAACTTGTACATGTACAGATCCGAGTATAGGTTCCCAAACGTGATTACGGTTAGCTATTCGTGCATACTTTATTCTACTTTAGAGATTCAAGGTGAGCTTGTTGTCTGGCTTTTACTTGCTTCTCTTCAGTTTAGCATTCTATTTGATCTCCATGTATTTCAGAGGTAAAGTTGTGTTAGATATTTTTAGATTTCTTATTTATGTACTTAGTGGATCGTTTGACACTAATACTGGGTTTTAGGCATTTACTTTGATTCTTTAAACTTCTGCATTTATTTATCTTCCATCTATTACATTTGTGCTTTCCATATTTGATATCTTAGTCCACCACTTTGGCTTCAAACTATAGGGTTGGTTTTCCTACTGGTGGTATAGTAGGTGTCATTATGATCTACGAAATTGGGTCGTGAAATGTTAGTATCAGAACCTAGGTTAATTAGGTTTAGTGTACAGAACAAATATCTAGTAAAGTCTTGCGAATTTACATAGAGACGTATGTTGCTTATCTTCGAGAGGATATAGTGACATTTAGGAAAATTATCTCTTTTTTGTAATCTTGTATTGTGCATATATTCTTAATGTTTTCTTGAAAATTCTTACTCATTGTCATCACTCTCTTGCAGATGCCTCGTACATGTTCATCCGCAACCAGGAAAATAATAGGAGCACCAGCAGAAGTCCCTATTCTAGCTATTACTTCAGAGGTCCTACCAGTGCCTGCGACAACTATTTTAGCACCAGCTGCAATGCCTATCACAACACCTATTTTGACATCTGCTGTAGCACCGTCTCTCGATATTCATAGCATTATGGAAGCTACTCAATGCTTTTAGAGGTCCTCCTAAAGTTGAGCACAACTAGTAATTCCAGTAGCTTAACCTATAGCTGCAGTTCCTATAAGGCAGCCAGTGCCACCGGTTGTTCCAGTAGTGACTTCTACACTTGTTTAGGTCATACTAGTGCCAATTTTTGCTCCTGCTATTGAACAATAACCAGCTATGATAGATACGGAGAAGAAGCTCTTAACTAGATTCTGAGGTTGGATTCCCTTAGATTCAATAGAGTACCAGGGGAGGATGCCCATGATTTCATAGTTAAAGGCGAAGAAAGAATGATCAACATAAGGGTATTACAGACCCATAGTGTAGCCTTTACCACCTATCAGATGCGTGGTGCGGCTAAGTAGTAGTGGACAGCCTTCATGGTCTATAGACCAAAAGGTTCATCCTAGCTAACTTGGGCTGAATTTTGTCAAGTGTACATGAAGAAATTTGTATCTAGGGCCAAGAGGGTGTGCCTGAGAGAAGAGTTTAGAAAGCATGAATAGGGTTTATGTGCGTTGCAGAGTATGAGACTTGATTTCATCAACTTTCGGTCTATGGAGTTGAGTTTATGCCAACAGAGGTGGAGAGAGTCCGTCGATTCGCTTGTAGGTTGAGAGATAGGCTCTGTGAGGTGGTAGTATTGTTGGTTTCTAACGGTTGTCCACTCCAAGCAGTGGTTGATATCACAAACTCAATGAAAGCCCTCTATCGTGAGTTGTGTCAGCACAACAGGAAGAGGTAACAACAACAGGGAGGTTATAGTGGGTCCCGTTTTGGGGGCCGCGGTTATTTTCATAAGTTATAGGGCTAGTCTAGTAGGATAGTGCATGTGTCATTATAGGTTTTATCTCCATCTCCTATACAGTATTCATGAGGAGTCGGTTTATCACATCAAGGCAGTCAGATGGGTTCTGGTAGATGATCCCAACAAAGTGGGCCATCTGGGTTGTGTTATGAGTGTGGTATTGTGGGCCATTATGCTAGAGCTTGTTAGTAGAAGGGCACTATTCAGCTTGCTCCTCAGTCTTAGCAGCCATTGAGATTAGTTCTTCCAACATTAGAGGTGGGGTAAAGGTGGTTATAGGGGTGGTGGCTAGCGTGATAGGGGCGGTGGCCAGTATGGTAGGGGCAGTGGTTGAGATGGTGGTCATCATAGCCATGGTCGCCTATTATATGCTATTCCTGCTCGACCTGAGGCTGTGGCCTTGAATGTTTTGATTATAGGTTTTATTTCTATGTGTTCTATACCTGCGTAAGCATTATTTGACCTTGGGTCTACTTTTTCATATGTGTCATCTTGTATTGGACCTAGTTTAGAATTGCCTAGTGATGGGATGTCTATACCTACACATGTTGCTACCCTAGTAGGGGATTCTTTAGTAGTGGATCGAGTGATGTTTGATTTTTATTAGAGGATTAGAAACATGTGCTGACTTAATGTTTCTAGAGATGGTGGACTATGATATTATTTTTCCTATGGATTGGTTGTCTCCTCATCGTGCGGTTTTGATTGTTATGCCAAGACTGTCACCTTAGAAGTACCAGGTTCATCTCTGATTTTGTGGCAGGGTTCAAGTAGCCGCACACTGACATGCTTTATTTCTTTTCTACAGGCTAGGAGTTTATTAGGGAGAGGGTGTTTGGAAAACATAACATATGTTCGTCATATTCAGGATGACACTTCTACTCCAGAGTCTGTTTCTATTGTATTTGAGTTCCTTGATGTATTCTCGACCAACATCCAAGCCTACCACTAGAGTGGGATATCAATTTTGCTATTGACTTAGAGCCAGGAACTAAGCCCATTTCTATTTTTCCATATTGTATAACTCCTATAGAGTTGAGAGAGCCAAAGGTTCAGCTCCAGGATAAATTAGATAAAGGCTTTTTCCGTTCCAGTATGTCACCTTAGGGGCGCCAATTCTTTTTATGAAGAAGAAGGATGGTACTATGAGAATGTGTATTAGTTATCGGTAGGTGAACAAAGTTGCAGTTAAGAAAAGATATCTTATACTGAGGATTGATGACTTGTTTGATTAGCTTCAAAGAGCATTAGTGTTCTCTAAAATTGATATAGAATTCGGTTACCATCAGTTACAAATTCGGATAGAGCATATACAAAAGACTGCATCAGGACCCATTATGGCCATCATAAATTTCTGGTTATGTTCTTTGATCTGACTAATGCTCGAACAACTTTTATTGATTTGTTACATAGGGTGCTTTAGCCCTAATTGGACTCATTCATGATTGTTTTTATTGATGACATCTTAGTGTATTCGTAGAGTAAGTCTGATCATGAGCAGCACTTGAGGTTGATCCACCAGATACTTAGAGAACACATGCTTTATGCCAAGTTCTCAAAGTGTGAGTTATGGTTAGAGTCTGTTGCATTTTTAGGACACATAGTTTCTAAGACTGAAGTAAAGTTGATCTAGAACAGATTCAGACGGTTTGTGATTGGCCGAGGCCAACTTCTATTTCTGAGATTTGAAGTTTTATTAGTTTGGCTGGATATTATCGGCACTTAGTTGAAGGGTTCTCAATGAGTGCAGTGACTTTAACCAAATTAATAGGAAAGTGAGGGGAAGAGGGGGCAAACCTCGACCCGATCATCCAATTTGCTCCAACAAACAGGCATGGTTCTATAGTCAAAGCAACTTTATCACTTTCATATAGGAAGGATGTTGTGTTTCAGTGGTCTAATGATTGTGAGTTGAGTTTTTTGAAGCTTAAGGACTTGTTGACTTCAGCGCCAGTATTAACCTTGCCAGTGGAGGATCAAGGGTTCTTGGTATATTATGATGCTTCTGGCATTCAATTTGTTTGTATTATGATGTAGCAGGGTCGAGTGATTAATAATGCTTTGAGGCAGCTGAAGGTCCATGAGCATAAATACCCCACTCATGCCTTAGAGTTAGCGATGGTAGTGTTCATGCTTAAGATATGGAGGTATTATTTTAACGGGGTTCAATGTAAGATCTTTACTGACCATCACAGTGTTTAGTACATTATGAACTAGGAGGAGTTAAATTCCAAGCATCGAAGGTGGATAGAGTTGATAAAAGACTATGACATTTCCATTCTCTATCCTCCAGGCAGGGCAAACATTATGGTGGATGCCTTAAGCTGGAAACCGATCAGTATGGGTAGCCTAGAAGCCTTGTCATTTTCTAAAAGGCCATTAGTTGTATAGGTTCAATCATTGGCTATTCAGTTGGTTTGACTTGATCTATCAGACCCCAAACAAGTGCTAGTGTATGTTGAGGCCAAATCTTCCTTGATAGATCAGATCCTTCATCGACAATTTAAGGATAAGCATTTAGCTACTCTTCATAGTCAGGTATTAGCTGGTAGGGATTCTATTGATTCAGATGGTATGCTCCGATTTGATGGTCACATTTGTGCACCTCAGGTTAGTGACTCGGTGCAGTTGATCTTATGTGAGACTCATAGTTCTAGGTATTTTATTTATCCTGGGTAGATAATATATATCATGATTTGCAACAATTATATTGGTTGAAGGGGATGAAGAGGGATATTGCAGAATATGTGTTTAAACTGTCAGCAGGTTAAGTATGAGCATCGACAACCAGGTGGTTTGATTCAGAGACTTCCTATTTCATCTTGGAAGTGGGAGAGGGTGCCTATGGACTTTGTTTCTGGGTTTCTGCATACTAGCAGAGGTCATGACGCTATTTGGGTCATTATTGATAGGCAAATCTAGTCAGTGCATTTCATTCTTACTCACTTCTCGTATAATGTATAATGTTGAGCGTCTAGATAAAATCTACATTCGTGAGGTGGTTAGTTAGTGTTACTGTATCTTTCCTTTTTGATAGAAGAACTAAGTTTACTTTGCAGTTTTGAAGATCAGTACTGTAAGGCTTGGGTACCGAGGTTCATTTAAGTACCACATTTCATCGACAGATTGACGGTCAGTCTTAATGGACTATTCAAGTGTTGCAGGACATGCTAAAGCCTTGTGTGATAGACTTTGGTGGTGTTTGGGATCAACACCTACTATTGGCATAGTTTGCTTACAATAATAGTTATCACTCCAGCATTGAGATGGCACCATTTGAGGCATTATGCGGTAGGCGGTGTAGCTTACCTATTGGTTGGTTAGATGGTTTTGAGGCAAGAGTTCAGTCTACAGAGTTGTTGCATGATTCTCTTAATTAGGTTTGATTGATTCAGGATAGATTGAGGGCATCACAGAGTAGGCAAAGAGCTATGCTGATCGTAGGCTTCATGCCATAGAGTTTGGAGTTTGTGATAGAGTATCTCCTATACACGGTGTGATGAGATTTAGTAGGGGGAAAGCTTTGTCCCAGGTATATTAGGCCATATTAGATTTTGGAGAGAGTTGGTGATGTTGCCTATAGGTTGGCCTTACCTCCTATGCTTTCAGTGTTTCATCAAATATTTTAGGTTTTGATGTTGCGGCGGTATATTTATGATGAGTCTCGTGTCATTCAAGAGGATTCAATGTATTTGGATGAAAATTTTTCATTTGTTGAGGAGCCTGTGAAAATTTTGTCTAAGGATGTTAGAAAGTTGAGGTCCAGGGATATTCTAGTGGTTAGGGTGTAGTGGAGGAATCCTCCGATCAAGAAAGCTACTTGGGAGATCGAGAGTAAGATATGGAAGAAGTATCCACAACTGTTTAAGACATCAGGTACTTTTTCTTCCCATTTCTTTCATTTTTTACTTGACTTTAGGGGATGAAAGTCCTTTTAGTAGTAAATGTTGTAATGACCTTATGGTCATTTATGATAAATACATGATATTTTGCATTCTAGAGCATTTAAGTAGTTGCTTCAAGTTATTTATAACTTTTTGGGATCGGTAGTTCGGATTCCTGGTGGCTCGGTTGAGAAATATCTTAAATTGCCTGTTTTAGACCCTAAAACTAAGTACTCATTGACCAAAGTCAACTTTCCTTCAAGACGAGCTCGTAATTGAATTTCAATAATTCTATTAGCTCCAAAATGCCAAAAAAGTCAATATTGACCTTAAGTTTGTGTTACAGAGTTTTCATTTGCAATTTGTGCTCAATTGTTGATTTTAGTTAAGTTTAAAGCTTAATTTGGAGCTTGGGTGGTATTTTGGTGTTCGGAGTGTTGGATTGGAATTTTGATGCTTCCATCAGCTCCTCAATAGTGAATATAGGCTAGTTTTACCCTTGATATGCTTCCAAGGTGTTCGTGCTCGATTTGAATTATTATGTGGAAAGTTAGAAATTTTCTAGTTTT
>JBDJHY010228963.1:0-11057 GCA_039654485.1 Withania somnifera
TGCACTCGTTTCTACCAGGTAATTCACTATTTTCTATATTGTATAAACTCCCGAGCTTTTATCTTCAATTTCAATCACTAATTTGATCCCTATTTATACCATAAGATATATGAGTTGTGCTCTATATCTTGGTATAAATATTTACTTTTTATGAGCTTTTAGGATTTCTAGAAACTTTTTAAATGTGTATTCAATCCTCGTATTTATATAACAATATCGGTCTTGTTTTACTAATTTTGACACATGGGTTATTCTTTTTATAGGATCACACAAATTCGAATATTGTACGCAAATCTTTAGATATTTAGGCACACTTAGTGAGAATATCAATAGAATCTAGGTAGACTGCAGTCTATTTTCTTTAGACCGTACATTAGTGTAGTATATGTTTGATAAATGCTAGTTAGGGATTGGGATTACTAGTCTGGGCCCAATATGCTTATTCTTCCATCCTGTGGCCTATTTAGTTGGCTTTTTACTTGGTTACTTACCCTGGGGCTATGATGCCCTACCCGCATGTTTCACACTAACTCTGGAACATAGTATGGTTTGGGGAGGAGTATAACCTTTGGTGCGTAATGTTTATATGTTGACTCTGGAACGTAGACTGGTTGGGAGGGGATTATACTAGTGGTTATAGCTTAGTAGCTATCCCCTAATCTAGGCTGGTGGCTATAAAGTCATACTAGGTTCGTTAGTTATTAGTATGGCTATAAAGTCATACTAGGCTGTGAGCATGACGTGTGTTTCTTAGACATAGATAGTTGAATATGGCTATGCTGGATAGTCAACTTATCTTATGTGATAACATTGTACCTAGCCGGAGACGGCTTTGCTGGGTAGTTAGTAGCCTTGTGTGATGATATCATGCCCTAGCTCGGTGCGAGTCTGGGAGTGAGTTTATTGGACTAAGCGATGATAGATCTGTGTTTTCCCTTATATGGTTGGGTTCTTGGGCCTTAAGGGTCGCCCTATGGGAGATTATGGAATCCTTGGTGCAGTTACTCGTGGATCAAGACTGTAGTTTGGCTAGGAGAGGATGTACCTTATTACTAGGAAATGGCAGCCATCCTATGGGTTCCAGTTAGCGGCCTTAGACTAGTTGGGCCTAATGATTGACACTGTCTTGCAACAAAGTATTGATAGTATAAAAGGTAACTCAATTTCAATAGAGTAATAATCAATAATTGATTTTCTTATACATTATATACATCCACAAATGTGGTGGTATTATGGAGTTATTTTTTCAAACTACCTGATCTATTTTCTCACTAGTAATCAAATTTTTGGGGTATTACCTACATGGTAATAGTTGATATTTTAATGCAGCTCTAGTTTGCCTGTTTGGCTGGACTTGAGTTCCACTGATATATGATATACAACTTGAGCCAGATATTGGAATTTTTTCCTTGATTACTATACCATTGGTGGACTGATTATATGATTTGTATGCGAGTTTGAATCCCTCTATAGTCCTGCCAACCTGGGTTGCTATGCTTAGGGCATGACCTACAACCCAAGGAAGGGGTATACGACGGAGTAGTGGCATACAATTCGAGTCCTTTGTAGGTCCCTCTTATTTTGAGAGTCTCCAAAAAAGGGAGCATATCGGTATTTATTTGCATTATATGCATTTTGAATCCTCTGTGGGTCCTTCTTAATTTGGGAGTATCCTAGAGAGGGGTCATGTCAGCTCTTCTGTACGTGGTATGAAGTTTACGTCCTCCACGAATCCCTCTTGATTCGGGTGTATCCTAGAGAGGGAACATGTAGGCACTTGTTTACTTTTCAAGCACCCCCTTTACATTATGTCTCAACTCATTAATTTATATGCTTCAAGACTTACAGAGGGAGTACCTGTTGGATTAGTTTGTTTTTTGGGTGTACCTACTAATAGAATAGAGTGTCGGATGAGTTTTCTTGTTAGTAGACTTTGGTTGTTCCCTTATGTATCTGATAGGTACTGTTTATACACTTTTTGTATTTGCTGTTAGCATAGATGATTGATAGATTTATACTATATTATTGTTACTTCCTTGTGCTAGTTACGTTGGAGCTCTAGGTAAATGTTGCATTTGGTTTTTATTTGCTTTTATCCTAGGTGTTGTGTGTAGTACCTTAATAATAACTCTCCTATGCCCTTGTTAGCTGGTGCTGCACACATTGATAGTTGATCCCCTATCGCACTTAATAGCTATTGTTGTAGTTTTCCCCTTGTCTATAGTATATTATGTGCCATTGCCTTATTTACTTTTGATCACTTTTAACCTTTCTTATGGTTAAATTTTCCCGATCAGCCTATGTTGCCTACTTGGTACCCGTTGTTTTTAGTACTCATGCTACATTTCCACATCTTTTTGTGATGCAAGTCTTAGTATAAGACATTAGGAAGGACGTGGTTGTGCAATCTAGGTTGGTGCTATTTTAGGAGATACGGTGAGCAGTCAGTGTTCATTCTTTTCAATCCTCCTTTTGTCTCTACAGTTGTCCTACTTGGAGTCTGGATAACAATTTTGTAGTTTTAGCCCCATTGTGGGTTGTATTTTGTACCCTGTCATTATTTAGAAGCTTTACAACTATATTACTAGGTTCTGGGGTGTCATTCTCGGTTGTGTATGTTCATGTTCTATTTTTGTTCCTTTCTTTCATCCCCCCTCAAATTTCATTTGGTTCTTAGTACTGGTTTATCGCTTTATACTCTAGGCCAAGGTTAGGCTTGTCTATAAGTGGGATATCAATGCCATTACAACTCAAGTTTTGGATTGTGAATGAGTGATATCATAGTTTTAGGTTCAACGTTGTCTCTGGATATTGGAGCGAGTTTTGGTATAGTCCTGCAGATCAGTACGTATAATCTTTATCCTATCTTAGGGAGGCTACATCACACTCTGTTGGAAAGAATCTCACTTTTAGACTTGTTAATTGTGTTGTATTGTCATTGGGTTCCTAATGCTTCTTTTGGCTTTACTCTTTTTAGATTACTAGGAAGAGGCCCTCATACGACAAGTATGAGGTTCCCACACACTTCCTCAAAGTTTTAGAATTAAATAGAGATCTAAAAGATTATATCATCAGAAACAGAGTTGGGAGTCACTTGGGCTCTATCAAAGGTTACTTCCATATCAGTTCCGTAGAGTGCCAAAGTCTATTTAGAAGTACTAGTGGGTATCCTGAGAGGAGTATGGTTGAGCATGAGTTTGATTTGTTTTTAGAAGGGGTTAGTCATCGTTTAGAACTATGTAGTATATTTGGACAGGATTACTAGACATATCCCTACAGTATATGTTATGAGAGGCAGAGGGATATCAAAATTCTTAAGAGAATAAACTTGTTTTTTTTTGTATGATGTCAGAGCACGTGGTAGTAGTAGGACATACCCTTTGACAGATCTTCAGACAATTATCGGCCATTGAAAGGGCTTTCTTTGAGACCTACTGGGTTAGTGGTCAGGAAGTTTACCAAGCAAAGAGGGATAGTGGTGATGTATCTTGGGATATGAGGGATAAGTACACTGGGTTTCTTGATATATATGGGTTCAGATATGAGACCAAGGATTTCCCTCTTCTAGGGGTTCTTTTGTTGTAGCATCCTAAGCAGAGTTAGCCAGAGTTTTATCAGGCCCACCCATCTCCTACTTTGGGTTCTCAAAATGGTTCTAGTGATGCTTAATTTATGAGTTAACATTATGATAGACATAGATCTTTAGGGGTAGCAATTGATTCAGTTGGGCTAGACCAGTCAGTTTATCTGGATCTTTTCCCAGTTAGCCAACAAAGGCCTGGGTACTCAACCCATCAGGGGCGTACTTATGGGTTTACAGAGCTATAGTGGACAGAGTAGCTTAGTTATGGTCTAAGCCAGAGTAGGACTAGGTTTTTTCAGTGATTGAAACCTCACCTTAGCAGTTATTTAGGAAAGATAGTGGTATCAGTAATTCGTATATGTTTGTAGAGGTCTCAATTTTTTGTCCAATAAGTGCCCCGATTGTGGATGCCTTAGTTAGGATGGTCACTTGGGCAGGGTGTTTTGGGTGAGCTAACTTCGAGCTCTATTTACGACATGTCATTATTTATTAACTTCTTAATTGGATTATGTTGACTTGGGCGTGATTTTGACTTGTTTCTTGCTTGTTCTATCTTTTCTAGCTGCGTTATTACCTTTGTTAATGTGGTATTATAGACTGGGTTTAGGCCGTGTTTGTAGCCCTTTGTTATATGGTTCTCTTTTTAGTCCAAGGAGGTGCCTATGGTTCCTTGTTATGCTATTTTCCTATGATTTAGGGGATGAGTTCTCTTGTTAGGTAGACCTTACTATATCCCAGCTGAGCTTTGATCACCCTTACCTTGTCCTACCCTGAGTGGTGGATAGTGTTCAAAGGGTTCTTTTGTTTTTTTTGTATGATGAGAGAACTTTTAATGGTGGATCCTAGTGAGGGTCCAGAGTTGTTTTGGCTAGTTTTTCTTGTAGATGTATGGGATAGCAGAGTTGGGCCTTCTATAATAGGTGGCCTTAGTGATTCTTGTCGGGCATGGGTGGGTTACCCTGTTCTTACTATATCCGAGATGGTTATACTATGATAATATCTTAGTCGTGACCAGTGTATCTCAGCAAGCCGATAAAGGTCCTTAAGTCCTTGGCGATTGAGATTTGTTTTACATTCAGGTTAGGCAGTTAGTCCTTGGTGGGTATATATTAACATTGTTGGTCCACAATTTCTTTCTTCTTGTGGGAAGATTCCCTGTTATCCGTGATCTTGCCTGACCGCGAGATATTCGGTAGCTCTAGATTTTGATTAAGTTATTCATAAATCCTATTGGTTGGTTTTAGAGGACCAGGATGAGTAGTTTTTGTGAGTAATGCAACTCCCTTTATGTTTTTTCTTCAGTTTTTCATTGATTTCTAAAGCATTTTTTTATCCTTCACCTATGTTAGGTTTAGATGGGGTTGGATATTATCTATTGGGTTCCCTCAGTCATGCTTGCTTGTGGCTAGTCTTTGTACCCACATGCATGTAATTATATAGTTTTAGTAATGGATCAAATTTGTAGTATCCCAAAGGATTTTGTACCCTTAGTTATGTGATTAATTTTTTGTCCTAGTCAGCTGATGCAGCCGCCCAGGCTTGATCCTCTTGAGTGGATAGTGATGTGGTTTCTACTATGATTCTTTTATTTCTACCAGTGATTTGTTCATGCTGGGCTATGGTTTAGTTTTGGTGATCATGTTCCTTGTATGAGAGTCGGTAGGTTTCTAGGTTCTGATTTAGGCAGACCTGGCATTAGAAAGTTGCGATTTGTTGGAATTCATCCCTATTCTCGATTTGCGATGATCACCAAGTTTGGTTTTCTGTCTTTTGGATAATGCAATGGTGAGTTTTGTTTCATTGTGTTATTATAAAACGAAGGCAACTGAGTTTACAGTCGTGATTTGAGGTTACTATCAGTGTGTGGGTAATATGAAAAATTTCCTTGAGGTTATCATCACCTTGATTTTCATGTGTCTTTTGGGTTGATTCCTAGTTGATTTTAGGTTGATAGGTTGATTTTAATGATCGAGGTTCAGATAGTCTCCTTTGTTTTAGTTCTTAGCCAAGAGTAGGGTTGGATTTGCAAGAAAGGTCGGCCACTATTTTTGGTACCTGGTTTTATGGATCGCCGATTTATGTGAGTTGAATTTTTGTGATCTTATAAGTTGATTATACCCAAGGAGCTCATACTTTTGAGGTCTCTCCTAAATTGTTTAGATAGATTTTGGCAGTACGTTGGATAGACATTGTTCATTGCAGATCCATAGTTGATGATTTTATTCAGACCATTCCTAGTGAGACCCACTGTACCAGATATTCCATATACTTGAGCATTGAAAGGATGTGTAGAGGTATTGTTACCTTCAGGTTCGAGTGGTACTTTTCTTATGTGAGATCATACTAGGGTACTCGATTCACATCTTTCTTCGCTGAGGATGGTACGGTACTGATTTTCCCCCTACATTCGAACAGCTGGTATGAGTGAATTGTTTGGATACCTTAGGATATATCATGATCTTGTGTCATCGATCATGGTAATAGTTGAGGTTGAAATTTAGACTTTTTACAACTTTATACATGACAATGTTCAGATAATGCCTTCCAGGATTTTGGTTCCTAATGGTTGAACTGTTAGCTGGGAGGTTCGAGCACCTCAATCCTGGTAGTGTGTTGCAGTGAATCCGTATTCTTGGGTGGGAGTAGTAGGGGATTATCATTGATTTTTTTTCTGGACCCTCTCATACTTTTAAGGGTGATGATGGTATAACAATTATTGTAGATCGGTTGACCATATCCACTCACTTTCTACTGGCTTCATCTTCTTGGGTGTACCAAGAGACTTGGTTTCTTGTATGTTAGGAAGATTCTTTGGCGTATGAGGTGTAATTTCTATTACATCAGACTGGGGTACGTAGTTAACTTTATAGTTCTAGAGGACTATACTACATGAGATGGGTACAAAGGTAGCTCTGTGTATGTCTTTTTACCCACAGATGAACGGGCAGTCTGAGCAAAGGATTCAGGTACTCTAGGATATGTTTTGATCTTATGTTTTTTATTTTAGTGGTAGATGGGATCTATATTTGGAGTTGGTAGACTCCTCCTATAATTACAACTATCATTCCAGTACCCAGATAGTACTATTTAGGGTTTTATACGGTATAACAGTGTTAAGGTTCGACCTCAGACGTTCGAGTTAACTCGAGATGCCATAGAGAAAGTAGGACTTTTATATTAAATTTCAAATAGTACAGAGTAGGTAAAGGTGTTACACAGATTATAGACGTTGCTTACTGAGTTTAATACTAGAGACTTGAAGATTGCGGGCTTAGTTAGGGCTATATGAGATCACAGAGCAGACCAACAGGGTTTCTCATAGATTGTCCCTACCTTCTGATTAGTAGTATTACACCCTATTACACCCATGTATCGGTGCCTCATTACTATACACTAGAGTCTTACCGTACCTCTTGTGTGATTCAACTTGATTAGATGATTAGATGGTTTGTGTTGAGAACCTCGAGAAACTACTGATAAAAGATGTAAATAGATAAGTTCCAGAACACATTTCTACTATGGGAATTCATTGGGCGCATGGTCTAGTTTAGGAAGCCATTGGGAAGTTGAAAGAACCGAGTGTATTCTAGGGTTTTGTTGTTTCATACTTCGGGGACCCCTTTTATCATAACTTTTGCAGATGAAATTTCTTTAGTAGTGGATATTGTAATGTTCCTCGAGGCTATTTTTGTGATTCCCGTGACTTCTCTATGTTTAGAGTACTCTTTTAACTTCCCCAAGTCATTTGTTACATGATGGGATCGGTAGGTTGGCACCTTGGAAATTTTTTAGCTTAATTACTAGCTTCTTCAGGATTGACACAACTTTTATGATACGGAATGTCCTTTTTGTCAATTCAGTTGAGTTCAGAACATCAGTTATATAAAGATTTCATATATGGAGTGTTGAAGTCGGACCCCTTTTCCATTTCGTACTTCTTTTGAAATTCTTTGAGATCTGTCAGAAAAACCCACAATGATTGATATATCAGCCAAATGGCTGATAAATTGGTGACATAGAAATAGTTATTTCATCGATAAATCAGTTCTTTTGGCTGATTTATCAGTAGTCAGTGGAGGCTATATATATAGATTTCCTTCTTCATGAATTTTCTCTCCTCAACTCTTGATTCCCAAAGATGGTTTAAGTTATTTTGATAGTGAATCTTGAGGTTTTTCTCTGCAGAATTGTGTTGTGGTGGCACTAAGCTCTTTTATACTAGGTAATTCTTTGTTTTATATATTGCATAAACTTTCTAGGCTTATATCTTCAGTTCCTACCATTAATTTGGTCCCTATTTTGTACCATATAATGTATGAGATATACTCTATGAGTTGGTAAAAATATTTTCTTTTCTCAAGCTATTAGGGTTTTCAGACCCGTTTTTAGTTTGGATACAAACCCTTTATTTATATAGAAATATGGATCTTATTTTACTCATCTTGACACGTGGATTATGTTTTTTCTTGCCTCATGCAAATTCAAGCTTAGTACGTATTCTTTTGATATTTAGGCATGCTTCTCGAGGATATTTCTAAAATCATGGTAGGCTACGGTGTAATTTTTTTAGACTGGTATTAGTGTAGCATATGTATGGTAAAGCGCCAGTTCGAGTCTACGATTATTAGTCAATCCCCGATATGCTTATTCTTCCGGCCTATGGCCTAATTAGCTGGCTTGTTTCTTAGTTACATACCTTGGGTCTATGTTTCCCTACCTGTGTGTTTCACGCTGACTTTGGAAAATAGTATGATTGGGGGGACGAATATAACCTTTGGTGCATACTGTTTATACGTTGACTTTGGAACGTAGATTGGTTAGGAGGGGATTATACTAGTGGTTAGAGATTATTAACTATCCCCTGATCTAGGCTAGTGGCTATAAAGCCTATCTAGGTAGGATGAGTATTCTTTGTACTACCAAAAGTATTGCGTGTGAGCAGGTTGTGTGTGGCCGCTTGGCCATAGATAATTGTATATGGATGTACCGTATATTCCATTTCCTTGTGTGATAACATTGTACCTAGACGAATATGGATTCGCTCGATAGTTAGTAGGCTGTTTGATGATATCTTTCCCTATCCCGGTACAAGCCTGGGAGTGAGTTGTATTAGACTCATCTATGATAGCTCTGTGTTTTCCTATGTATGATTTTGTAGTTGGCCCTTAAAGGGTACCTTTTGGGTAGTTGTGGTATCTTTGACGCAGTTACTTATGGCTCGGGACCGTAGTTGGGCTAGGATAGGATGTACCTTGTGATTAGGCCTTGAAAACCATCCTATAGGTTCCAGTTAGTGGCCTTAGCTTAGTGGGGCCTATATACTAACTCTGTGTTGCGAACATGCATTGATAGTTTAAATAGTAACTTGATTTTGATAAAGTAATAGCCAAAAATTTATTTTTAATACATTATATGCATCCATGACTACGGTGGTAGTATGGAGCTATTTTCTCGCACCACCTGATGGAATTTCTCACTGGCAATTGAGTTTTTAGGGTATTGGCTACTTGGCAGCAGTTGAGATTTCACTGTAGTTCTGGTTCTCCTATTTGGATGGACTTCAGTTCTATTGAGACATGATATATAGGTTGAGCCAAAGACTTGGAATTTTTTCCTTGATGACTATACCATTAGTGGGCGTCATAAGGTTTGCATGAGGGCTCGAGTACCTCTACAGGCCTTGACGACCTGGGTTGCTATATTTAGGGCATGATGCAGGATACGAGGGAGTAGTTTCATATGGTTTGAGTCCTCCATGGATCTCTTTTGGTTTAGGAGTATCCTAGAAGGGAGAATGTTCGCAATTATTTAAGTGGTATGTGGTTCAAGTCCTCCGTGGGTCCTTCTTGGTTTGAGAGTATCCCTAAGAGGGAGCATGTATTTATGTTTATGCGTTTTATGTCCTCCATGGGTTTCTCTTGATTCGGGAGTATCCTAGTGAGGGAGCACGCTAACACTTATTTACTTTTCCAACACCCATTTTGCATTGTATCTTTATATATTGGTTTGTACTCTTCAAGACTTACAGGAGGGGGTACCTGTGGGTTAGTTTGTTGCTTTGGTGTACCTACCAGTAGTTTGGGGGGGAGGATGGGTTTGTTTGCTAGTAGAATTTAGTTGTTCCTTCTATCTCTAATAGGTACTATTTGTGCACTTGCTGTATTTGCTGTTAGCTTAGCTGGTTGATCGCTTTGTTGGATCATATTGGTACTTTCTTATGCAGGTTATATTGGAGCTCCAAGTACGTGTTGCATTTGGTCATGATTTTCTTGTGGACCAGCTTTTGGTGTTATACCCTGATAGTAACTTTCCTTCACCCTTGTAAGTTGGTACTACATACACTGATAGTTGATCCTTCATCGAACTTACTAGCTATTATTGCAGTTGCCCCCTTATTTCTACTACATTATATGCTACTACCTTATTTATTTTTTATCATTGTTTACCTTTCTTATGTTTACTTTCGAATGGTCGGCCTATGATGCCTACTGGGTACTCGTTGGTTTTGGTACTCATGCTACACTTCTGCATCTTTTTGTGATAAAGATCTTAGTATGATCCATTAGAATAGACGTGATCATGCTAGCTAGTTTAGTGTTTTTTCAGGAGATACAGTGAGCAGTCGGCATTCATGATGTACGATCCTCCTTATGTCTCTACAACTATCCTACTTAGAGTCTGGATAGCTATTTTGTAGTTTTTCCCATTTTGGGTTGTATTTTGTACCTGTTTTGTATTTAGATACTTTACATCTATGTTACCTAGTTCTAATGAGTCATTCTCGGTTGTGTATGTTCATGTTCTATTTTTGTTGCTTCCTTTCATCCCCCTTATATGTTCTTTTGGTTCTTGGTGTTGGTTCATCGCTTTGGTTAGGCTTGTCAAAATGTGGTATATAAATGCCATCACAAATCGATGTTTGGGTTGTGGCATTTTGAAAATCAAAACAATAGCTTATTAACAATATTTCAGGGGAAAATGTTCTTCTAATCCCATTCATTATAAATATGATCTTTTCCCACATAGAAACCGACCAAGTTAAGTTATCAACTTATCTAAGGAAAGGTAATTGGATCATTTAAACCCTTCCCTAGGTTTCACAAATATAGCCAGGAAAAATGCACTTGTTATCGGTGACAACTTCAAAACTTATTATTTTCTAATGATGCCTAAAGAAGCTCATGGGAACTCTAATTCAAATGTAGATACTAATCTAAAAATGAACTTGTATTTCTGTTGAAATTTTTTACCAACCATTACTATCCTTTTGCCTTTTGTGCTCTTCTACACAAAAAAAATCTGAAAACCCCAAAATTTTTAGTCTTTTTTTGTACAACAAATGCACAAATAAATAAATAAATAAATAAAAGAAGAACAACAAAATATTAGAAGAAAAATAATTACATCATGACTAAACCCTCAAAGACCTCAATTTTCCTAACACCAGATACTAAATCACAAAATTTGTAATACC
>JBDJHY010228974.1:0-11057 GCA_039654485.1 Withania somnifera
CATAGCTTGAAAAGCCTTTAATTCCTTAGCTTGATTCCTTGCAAATGGTCTTGGAGCTTGATTGCTTTTCATGTTAGTCTGGTTGCCATCCATGCTCGTATCATGACCCTTTACCTCAATTGAACTAGTCATGGGCCCTCATACTGGTGCTACCAAATCTGGTTAATCAAGGTAAATCTTGGATCAATACCGGCAATAACTTACTCTGGCACAAAAATATCCAACCTAACCATCATGTCAGTGAAGAACTGCACATTCTGAGCTAGTGGTCTCTTAAAATAAGGTACTACAGCTAGGCTACCCATACTCACTACCTTCTGGCTCAAGGCATCGACAACCACATGAGCCTTGCTTGGATCGTAGAGAATAGTTAAGTCATAGTGCTTCAGAATTTTCTCCCCTTCCTCAAGTTAAGCTCCTTCGAAATAAGAATATACTACAAGCTTTGGTGATTAATGAATACCTCACAGTGAACCCCATATAGGTAATGCGTCTAGATATATTGCTTAGAAACTACTGCCAGGCCATTTTCTATGATATGGCCCTGATTCATCAGAACACAACCCAAACCGACTCTCAAGGAATCACAAAACATAGTAAAAAAATGGCCCGCAAAGATAGAACAACAATCAGAGTGGTGGTCAGCAACTCCGTCTATCTTCGAAAACTAGCCTCACACGTAGCTGACCATTAGAAGGGCACGTCCTTCTGTGTCAGTCTAGTCAGGGGCTTTAATGGAGGAGAAACCCTGAATAAAGAGACGATAATACCTAGATAACCCTAAGAAGCTACAGATCTTAGTGACAAATGTAGGTCGATGCAAATCACAAACTGCCACAACCATAGCCGAATAAACACTAATACCGGCACTCGACACCACATGACCTAGAAAATTAGATGGAATCCATCAAAAATTCACACTTTGAGAACTTAACATAGACTAGCTCAGCCCTCAAAGTCTATAACACAATCCTCAGGTGACCCTCATTCTCGACTCAACCCCGTGAGTAAACAAGCATATCAATGGATAAAGGTAACCATAACTGAATCC
This sequence comes from Withania somnifera, assembly GCA_039654485.1. Taxonomy (NCBI): domain Eukaryota; kingdom Viridiplantae; phylum Streptophyta; class Magnoliopsida; order Solanales; family Solanaceae; genus Withania; species Withania somnifera. The sequence continues at coordinate 1,052 of JBDJHY010228974.1, forward strand.
AGATAACACCAAAACACTCGAGTTATCAGGTCCATAAAAGTTGCAGGCATATTAGTCAGCCCAAATGACATAACAAGAAACTCAAATGGCCATACCTCATCTGAAAAATAGTCTTCGAGACATCGTCAGCCCGAACCCTCAACTAGTGGCAGCCAGATCTCAAATCAATCTTAGAGAAAACCGTGGCTCCCTGAAGCTGATCAAACAAATAATCAATGCACGACAGAGGATAGTTATTCTTAATAGTCACCTTGTTCAGCTCCCTATAATCAATACACATCCGTAAGGACCCATCCTTTTTCTTATCAAACAGTATTGAAGCACCCCACGTTGAAATAATAGGATAGATAAAGCCCCTGTCAAGCAAGTTGTTCATCTTAAAACTAAACTCACGAAGCTCAGTCGGGTCCATACAATAAGGATTGATGGAAATAGGCCCGGTGCCCAGCTCAACATTAATAGGAAAATCTATATCCCGCTCAGGTAGGAGGCTAGAAAAATCAGCTAGGAACACATCAACCAACTTGCTAACAATTGACATTGTCTCAAAGGACAGGGACTCAACACTGGCATCTCTAATATGGGCTAAGTAAGCATAACAACTTCGAGTGACAAGTCTATGAGGTTGATAAAAAGATATGAACATATTTGACGAACCACACCACTGGGGGTACACCAGCCATAGATAACCTCATGGTCTTGGTATAACAATCTAGGACCACGCGATAAGAGGACAACCAGTCCATGCACAGAATCACATCAAAATTTAATATAGCCAGCTCAAACAAATCAACACACATGTCGTGACCCTGAAAAGTCACCAATATACCCAATCCACCACTAGGCCTTCACCGGGTAAATACACTCAAGGGTACAGACAACCATATTTTTTAAGAATCCAATTTTGAAACAAAATACATAGAAAAGAACCCCGATAAAACAAAGTCAGAGAAGAAAACCCAAACACAGAAAATGTACCAGTAAAAAATAAATCAGAGGCCTTGGCTTTTTTCCTGTCAAGAATGGCTCAAATTCGGCATTGCTCGCCTTCCTGTTGTGCCCCCATGTGCCTGCCGCTACCTCTGGCAACCCCACCTCCTCCTCTTGCTCCTCAAAGGGCTAGCGGCCTACCTCTAACTAGTTGAACTGCCTATAATGGCGGAAAAGGTAGAGCTGCAGCTGGAGAGGCCCTAAAACCAAGGCAATCTTGGGAATAATGACCTCGATGCCCATACTAATTAAAAAAAAACCTACCCGTGCCTTTTAATGGGAGCACTCAACAAAACCCCACAATCTAGAAAATGGGCCCCTAATGTGTTGGTTGCCAACCCTGTTACTGTAGAACTTGTACTATCATCTTGGCTAATACCTCTGACAAAAACCATGATACTCTAACTTGGATAGTGAAAACCCGCCCTAATGGCGCTAACTCTTCTCGCTACCCCTTTGGGCCTCGAGATTCAGTTTCTCCATGAAACGAGCATGGTAAGAAACACCCAAAAATGACTTATGTAGCAAAAAAATTAGCTCAACATAAACCTACAAATTGACCCTCAGTTCATGAGAAAAATGGCGAATTCGTTGGTCCTCAGAAAATGTCAGATCTCGGACATGTATGGATAACTCAATAAAGTGAGCCGTATACTTTGGGACTATCATAGAAACCTGTCTCAAGTCCTCAAATAGTGCTCATGATGCCTCATGAATACTACAAGGCATATACTGGGCTAGGAATGCCTCTCTGAACTGTCCCCAGGTAAGCAGACCTAACCCTTGCAGCCTACGATCCCGAAAAGTCAGCCACCACTAACTAGCGGCACCATTAAGAAAATATAAGGTGAAATCTTCATCGTGAGAACCTAGGAGCTCCAATGTCTGAGGGTTCTCCTAAAAAGTAATGAAATCATAGGGGTCTTGCCCCTATGCTTCCGAAAATCTGGCGGAGGCAACCTGGAGAAAATGGTCTAACATCATCTGCACCTCGGAATGCAGGTATAGAAGAAGTTGATACTGGTGCAGGGGTGGTAGCAATAGTCTAAAATAGGGAAACTGGCGGTGCTGCTGATAGTGGTGTTGGTGTTGTAGAAGTTGGGTGAGTACACACCATACTAACAAAAATATACAGTGGCACAAGAAAGTAAAATACACCGTATCCACTTCAGTACACACCCCTGTCAATGCTAGTTACAAAATGATGGCTCAACCCTTTAGTGCCAATATCAAAATGAGGGCCCATCCATTTAGTGCCAATATCAAAATGAGGGCCCATCCCTTTAGTTCCAACATAAAAATAAAGGCCCATCTCTTTAGTGCCAATATCAAAACATGGGCCCATACCTTTAGTGCCAATATCAAAATGGGGGCTCATCCTTTCAGTGCCAAAATTGAAATAAGGGCATAGCCCTTTAGTGCCAATAACAATCCAAATAGTAGATATACAGTGGATCAATACAGAAGCAGTAATAAAATAATAACAGTTAAAACGGGAAATAAACGGAGTAGAGGATTGGCAAAGGCCACTAGCTAAGAGCTCATCTCACCACACTCATCGCATAACAAATGAAATAAATTCCTGGGTTAGTGGCCTCCACATGGTTGGCCAAGACCTGGGTATGCAGCCCTTTACCCTTTATGCCCTCTCACAGGCCCCCAAAATCAAACAATGGAGAATAGTAGAGAAACAAGGATCAACCTAAATAACTTAGTCCACACTGTTAGCATTGTCATAAGCATAATAATATTAACCCAGTCCACATTCTAAAAAATAAACCTAGCCTACCAGGACACCGGTGAAAATTTTTGAAGTGTGCGCACGGTGGATCTGAAGCTTTAACATGATCTATGTCCACCAAAACTATACAAGTTACAAGTTCGAGATCAAAATATGAATAAGAAGACACATATCATAATAGCAGCTAAGCTCAGGGAGTGGGTTGTGCACCAAAGAAATAAAACTAAACCATCGGCACATAGCCCTCACCTCGGGAACTCGTGATCCCAAAATAAGCTCAAAGAGAAGCTAGGAATGAATGGAAAACGAGTTGAGCTAAAAGGTGAAGCCCTAACTTTAGGGTAGGTGCTGCTGGGGTGGTCCTTGCTGACTTGACCTTATCGAGATGAACTCACATCCTAAAGAAAGGAAAAGGGTATAAGTAGTATACAAAAGTCTAACTAAGAAGGATAGGTGAACGTTACTGAGGTGACCTTAACAAGAAGACCTCATTAAGGCGACCTCAGGTGATGGCGTAACTTCAACAAGTGGCCTCACCAAGATGACCTCATCAATATGGCCTCATCAAGGCAACCTTAAAGAGTTGGCATTACTTTGCCAAGGCAGCCTCACCAAGGTGACCTTGCCAAGACAACCTCGTCAAGGAGACACTGGGCACAGGCGTTACCTTGCCAAAATAACCTCGCCAAAATGACCTCATCAAGGTGACCTCGAGGCACTAACATTACTTTTCCAAGGAGACCTCATCAAGGCTATGTTGGGTTCTAGCATTTCATAACCAAGCCAGCCCCATAAAGATGACCTCACCAAGCTGACCTCATAAAGGCGACCTTGGGTCACCGGGCATTCAGTGATTTGTAGCAACCAAGTGGAAAACTATGAGGGTCACATACAAGCGTCAGGAGACCCCAAATCTATCAAACCCAATACACATTTGTGGTAGCGAAACACAACATAAAGCATTAACCAGCTAGAATTCAGGAATTACACATAATCTATCTGGGAAGTACGGATAAGACATCTATATGAAAATCTGGGAGAAAGGGTGAAACATTTATAAACCAAGTTGGGAAAAGATGTTGGAACTCATGAATTGCACCATAAAACCTCTACAAAATATTTGTATGCTGGGACTCAGGAATTAAACCATAAAACATCCATAAATCATATATAGAACATATATATGTTGGGACTCATGTATTGATCCATAACCAGCAGGATACTGTAGATAAAGTAACTATCTCAAACAAGTCTAAATTAGTAACGACAGATAGACTAAGTCAATCCATCAACAATGGTGAACAACTATAATTTATATAAAAAACGAAGGATAAAACATACCAACAAAAGGAAAGGCAATGGTGAGCTTGTGTTTTGAGGCTCAACAGTAGTTTGGACGATGAAAGGTAGAAAAAAGGAAGTTAGGGAAGAAGATCAAAAAATTTCAAGGATACAATTAGCACACACATATATACAACTGGGTCCTTGTCCATGCTGCCGCATGGGCTAGGAACAGGAAGGAAATTAGGCTGGGTCGAGTTTTTCACAATAGAACCCAACAGCTTGGGACAAAAGCTCTACAACATAATCAAACTCAAAACAAAAAGTCTAGAACATAGACTTAAGTTCTAGCTAGACAAAAGTAGATATTCCGAAGCTAACAGAATTATTGAAATTTGATTTTGAACATGTTTAATACCATTTCACACTAAAGTTCTGTTGTTACAAAACTAAAATAGGAAAATAGGGAAATTGAGATAACAGGAAAAATGAGTCACAAAGGTGCTGAGCTACCGGTCCCAACAAGTCATAAATAACTTGGGGCAGCTACCAACTGGCTCTAAAAATAGGAAAAGGAAAAAAGAAAGGAAATAACCAGGCGGGTCATCACTACATACATTACTAACGGGACTTTTGTCCTCGAAAATCAAGGAAGGAAATCATACCTGAAGGCTAAAAACGACATGGATACTAGGCCTCTATATCCCACTTTTTTTTCGAGGTAGCCTCCTCAACTAGTCGATTTGGCTAATGAACCCTCACTACCAAAATCTTCTTGAACTTGAGCTGCCTCAAATCCTTATCTATAATAGCCTCAGGCTCCTCAACATAGGTTAGGGTGTCATTAGTCTGCACATCATCCTAACAGAGGACATGAGATGGGTTTGATAAATAGCAGTGGAGCATCGATATATGGAAAATTGGATGGATGGTAGCTATCTCAAGGTGGAAAGGAAAGTCTGTAGGAAACCTCTCTAACTCTCTACAAAATCTTGTACAACCAAAAGAAACCAGAGGCTAAGCTTACCTCGCTTACCAAACCTCATAACGCGCTTCATGAGAGAGACTTTAAGGAAGACCAAGTCACAAACACCAAACTCAAGGGGCCGAAGCCTACAATCAGAGTAGGACTTCTACCTAATCTGGGATACCTACAGTATATCCTAAATAAGTTTGACCTGATCCATAGTATCGCAGAGCCAATAGGAATCTAAAGTCGAACCTCTCTGCCACTAAACCAACCAATGGGCGATCTGCAACACTCGCCATATAAGGCCTCAAACGGGTCATCTAGATAATGAAGTGGTAGCTGTTATTATATAAAGACTCTGCTAAGGCCAAGTGCTTGTCCTAACTAACTTTATAATCAAACACACAGGTACGCAACATATCTTGAAGTACCTGTATGGTCCTCTCAGACTGCCCATCTTTTTATGGATCAAAACTTATACTCAAATCAACCTCTATGACTAACTCTCTCTAAATCAACCTCTAAAACCACGAGGTAAATAGTGTGCCTTGATTGGATATGATAGATACTGGTACCCCATGCAGTCTTACTATCTCATGAACATATAACTCAGCTAACCTCTCTATACCCCAAGTCAAATGAGTTGTTAGAAAGTGAGCTGACTTAGTCAACTGATCTATGATGACCCATATGCAATCAAACCCTTTGAAATTACAAGGGAAGGTTGTGACGAAGTCCATAGTAATCTGCTCCCATTTTTTCCAAGGGATAAGGAGTCTTTACATCTCCCGCCTGGCCTCTAGTGTTTGAACTTTATGTACTGACAGCTCAAACACCGAGACATAAAGGACGCAATAGATCTCCTCATACCTAAAAACTAGTAATTCTACCTCAAGTCGTGATACATCCTCAAAATACCCAGATGGATAGTACCTGAGGTCGTGGGCCTTATATAATAGAGTCGAAATCAGATCACTAACCCTCGAAATAGCAAGACATCCATGAACCCATAATATATTATCTACATATTTTCTGGCCTAATCAAAATCACCTGATAGGACCCTCTCCCTCAACTAAACTAGCCATGGGTCCTCATAGTTGTGCTGCCAAATTTAGTAAATCAAGGATGATCTGGTCTAAATAAAGGCAATAACTTTCTCGAGCACTGAAAGATCCAACCTAACAATCATGCTGGTGAAGAATTGTACATACTATTTAAGTGGTGTCTCAAAAGAAGCTACTATAGCTAGGCCACCCATAGTCACCACCTTTCGGCTCAAGACTTCGGCAACAATATTAACCTAGACCAGATGGTAGAGAATAGTCAAGTCATAGTCCTTCGGGAGATCAACCCACCTCTGCTATTACCGCTGCCTCAAGTTAAGCTCCTTCTGACTCAAAATATATTAAAAGTTTTGGTGATTAACGAATACCTCACAGTGAAACCCATATAGGTAATGCCTCCAGATCTTAAGCGCGAAAACTACCATCCTCAACACCAAATCATAGGTGGGGCAGTTGTATTCACGATCCTTCAGCGCCTCGATGTATATACTATGACATGGTCCTACTGCATTAGAACACAACCCACATAAACTCCTGAGGCATCACAATACACATTAAATGACTATCCCTCAATAGGTAGAACAAGAACTGGAGAGATTATCAGCAACTGTGTCAGCCTTAGAAAGCTAGTGTCATATCTAACTGACTAGTGGATGGGCACATCTTTCTGTATCAGTCGAGTCAGGGGGCTGCAATGGAGGAGAAACCCTGAACAAAGAGATGCTAATACCCAACTAACCCTAGGAAGCTACAGATCTTAGTGACGGATGTGGGTCAAAGACAATTAGAAACTACTGCAACCTTAGACGGATCAACACTAACGTCGACACCCGATACCACATGACCCAAAAATAAGATGGAATCCAAGAAAATATCACACTTTGAGAACTTAGCATAGAGTTGCTTAGCCCTCAAAGTCTGTAACACAATCCTCAAGTGGTCCTCATGCTCGTCTCGACCCCTTGAGTAAACTAGTATATCATCGATCAAGACAATCACAAAAGAATCCAAATAAGGACAAAAAATCGAGTAATCAGGTCCATAAAATCTGTAGGGGCATCAGTTAGCCCAAATGACATCACCAAAAACTTGTAATGGCCATACCTCGTCCGAAAAAAGTCTTCAGGACACCCTTAGCCCTAACCCTCAGCTTGTGGCTGCCAGATCTCAAATCAATATTATAGAATATTGTCACTCCCTAAAGCTGATAAAACAAATCATCAGTGCTTGTTAGAGGATACTTATTCTTAATAGTCAACCTTGTTCAACTGCATATAATCAATACCATCTGCAGAGACCCATCCATGTTCATAACAAACAACACCAAAGCACCCATGACAAAACACTAAGATAGATAAAGCCCTTGTCAACCATGTCTTACAGCTAAAAACTCAACTCACAAAGTTCAGTCGGGACAATACGATTGGGAGGGATGGAAATGGGCCTGGTGGCCAACTCAACTTAGATAGAAAAATATATATCCCATTTAGGTAGGAGTCTTTGAAAAGCAACAGGGAACACATCAACAAACTCGCTATCAACCGAAATTGTCTTAGGGGACAAAGAATCATCACTAACATCTCTAACGTGGGCCAAGTAAGCATAACTACCCCGAGTGATAAGTCTATGGGCTCGACAATAAGAAAGGACCCGAACTAATGAAAAGCTAGTGGTTCAATGCCACACCACTAAGGGTACACTAGGCACAGATAAGGTCACGATATTGTCATAACAATCTAGAATAGCTTGATAAGAGGAAAACCAGTCCATGTACAGAATAACATTAAAATATAATATAGACAGCTTAATCAAATCAATGCACGTGTCATGACCTTGAATAGACACTCAACATGTCCTATATTAGAGATCCACCACTAGGGCTCTACACACCGGATTAGATACAGTCAAGGGTACAACCAATCACTCTCTATAAGAATCCAATCTCAAAAAAAAAAAAATAGAAATCTAGGAGAGGGTGGAACCCGAATAAAACAATGTCAAAGCAGAAAACCCAAACATAGACAACATACCAGTAATAACTACATTAGAGGCCTCAGCCTTGGCCCTTTCTTGAATGGAATAAAGTCGGTACTGATGCCCTTCTTGCTATGCCCCTATGTCTCTACCTCTACCTCTGGACACCTGACCTCCTCCACTAGTTCCTCGAATGGTTGGAAGCCCTTCTCTGACTGGTAGCACTTCCTGCAATGGCTGAATAGGTAATGTTGCATCCTTAGAGGCCCAACGCTTAAGGGAATCTAGGGTATGATGACCCCAGCCCCCATACTTATAACAAACATCCCTTGCTCTAGCCTGGTCTGGCCATGGGACCCCTCGACAAAACCCTATAAACTCAAAACTGGGCCCTGATGGGATGGCTGCTAACCTCGCTGCTGGAGGCCTGGTGCTATCAGCTCGGCTAAAATCACAGACCAAAATCACGATTCTCTGACCTGTACCATGAATGCCCGCCTTAATGGTGCTACCTCTTCTTGGTATCCCTTTAGGCCGAGCGAGTTAGGGTCTCCATGAAATATGCATGGTCAAAAACATCAAGAAATAACTTCAGCAACACTAGAAGTAGCTCAACCTGACCTTGCAAATTGGGCCTCACTTTGTGAGAAAAGTGGAGAATCTGCTCCTCCTCAGAAAATATCAGATCTCCGAATATATGGGTAGCTTAATAAATTGTGCCTCGTACTCTGAGACTTTCATCAAACCGTAGATCAAGCACTCAAGTTGTGCTCATTATGCCTCACGAACACTATGAGGCACATACAAGGCTAGGAATGCCTCTCTAAACTATCCCCAAGTAAATGGTGTTGACCCTAGTGGCCTACAATCCTAAAATGTCTTCCACTACTAACTTGTGGCACCCTCAAGAAAATATGAGGTGAAGTCTACCTGATAAAAATTTAGGAGCTAATTTATTAAGGTGCTCCTTATAGATAGTAATGAACTCATAGGAGTCCTGTCCCTATGGTCCTGAAAATCTGGCGGGGGTAACCCGTAGGAAATGGTCTAACATCTTCCATACCTCAGATGTGGGTAAAGAAGAAGCTAATGCTGGTGCAGAGGTGGTAGCGGTAGTCTAAAATTATTCAACTGGCAATCCTACTGATAGTGGTACTGGTGTTGCATAAGCTGGGGGAGATGGTATACCCTATGCCACTCGTTGAGCTAATGACTATGACCTGTCTGTCGCTGTACCGTATAGCCTCTAGAGCATCTGTGACTATAGTTTCTGAGAGCGGGATATGGTGGCTAATTAGGCTTTGGCAGTGGCATAGAGGGTACCTATGGTGGTGAAGTAGCTTGAGCAGTCGCGACCGACAGAACATCCTCCCCTACCCCTTCTTAGCCTGCTGGGGAAGGGTCTTTATCTACCAAAGATTCTCTCGTACAGACCATCTATAAAGGAATGAGGTCAAAGTAAGTTTTAAAGAGTACGAATAACAACGTACGATAGAATTCAAAGGAGAAAAGTATTTCCTAAGGCACCCTGTAGCCTCCTGAAGATTGAATGCGGACGTCTACACACTGATCCGTAGGACTCTACTAGGTACTTGCTACAACACCAATGAGACTGGTGAACCTAGGCTCTGATACTACTCTGTCATGACCCAAAATATCAAATCATGATAGAGTCTACAACCCTCCTGTAGAAAAGCCTAACCCTACGTCCCAAAGCTATATGCAATGGGCTATGAACTCTCAAGATATCCAGTGCAACAAAGAAAGGCATAATATAAATCTCAGACACACACCTCCTGTCAGTGTCGGTAACTATATCAACCTCATACACACACACCTCCTGTCAATGCCGGTAACTATGTCAACCTCGAACACACACACCCTGTCAGTGTTGATAACCAGGTCAACCTCAGAAATGCACCCCCTATCTATTTTGGTAACCGAGGCCTCACCCCCAAAACACTAAGTACCTAGCCAATCAGTAA
>JBDJHY010228985.1:0-11057 GCA_039654485.1 Withania somnifera
TGTTGTAGTATTTGGACATGGATTGTTTGTATCTTGCCTTAGAGATAGTCGTGTTTCCCTTTTTTTGTTTTCGTAGGTCAAGGTTTAGCCTTAGCTCTTCTTCGTTGGAGATTCTGACATAATGTAGTGCTCTTGGGCTTGGTACTCCGAGCTCAGTTGGAATTACTGTTTCCGTTCCATATGTTAGGCTGAAAGGGGTTTCTCCATTAGGTGTTCTTGGGGTGGCCCTGTATGCCCATAGGACGTTTGGTAGGTTTTCTACCCAGTCCCTTTTGGCTTTGTATAGCCTCATTTTCAAGCCTTATAGAAGTGTTCTATTTTGTTACTTCGACTTGACCATTTGCCTAAGGGTGAGCAACGGAGGTGAAATGTTGTGTGATTTTCATCTCTTCACACCACGACTTGAATAGATCATCTGTGAATTGCTTTCCGTTGTCTGGGATGATTTTATTGGGCACTTTACAATGGCACACAATGTGTCTCTATACGAAGTTCAAGATCTTTTCCCAGTGATTGTGGCCAAGGGTTCTGCCTCTAACCATTTGGTGAAGTAGTCTATGGCCACTAGCAGGAATTTTACCCTTCCTGGGGCTTTAGGAAAAGGCCATACAATGTCAATCCCCCATTGGGTGAAGGGCCAGGCACCTTACATCGAAATCAAGTGCATGGAGTTGGCACTTTGGACACTTCTGGACGAAGTCACGCGCCTCATACACCATGGTAGGCCAGTAGTAACCCTACCTCAGGATCTTTTTTACCAAACCTCTTTCCCCTTGGTAGTAGCCATACGATTTTTCATGGACCTCACGTAGTATGTAATTGGCTTAGCTTGGTCCCACATACCTCAGAAGGGGTTGTAAGAAAGTTCTCTTGTAAAGTATCCCATCATTTAGGACATACCTCGGGGCCTGGAGACTAAGTCTTATGGCTTCAGCCGAATTGGGGGGCACCTTTTCTGAGATGAGGTATGTTATGATAAGGGTCATCCAATTGTTGGCTACCTCGTCTACCACCGAGATGCTGACTTCGTTGATACTTAGGTGGTGGAGTTCTTCAACCAATACCTCATTTTTTTCCTTCATTAAGAGGATGCCAGTTTGGTGAGGGCATCTACTCTGGTATTTTCACCTCGGGGGACTTTGACTATTTTGAAATAAGCGAATTTTTCAAACAGTCTCTTCACTATCTCCAGGTAATTTTTCAGCTGGGCTTCTTTTGTTTCATAGGTCCCTTACCTGATTAACCGCGAGCTGGGAGTCGCTGAAGACGGAAATTGATCTACTTTCATCCTTTATGCTAGGTGAGGCCTGCTATCAGTGCTTCATATTCACCTGCGTTGTTTGTGCTTTTAAAAGTAAATAGTAGTGCATACAATACCTCCACCCCTTCAGGGCTTGTGAGTAGGATCCAGCTTGCCGGTATCTTCACTGGAGGCCCCATCTACGTACATGGAAAAAGTGTCCTGAGGTGCTTTGGGCTCTGTGAAAACCTCAGGCTCTGTTGGAGGCAGTTCGATTGATTCCAAGGTGGCTGGATTCACCTCTACCAGGAAATCTGTCAAAGCTTGTCCTTTTATGGCTTTTCGAGGTTGGAAGTCAGTTCCATGCTCTCTAAGTTCGACTGCCCACTTCATCAATCTCCCAGATGCTTCTGGCTTTAGTAGTATTTATTTCAGGGGTACATCAGTCAACACACAGATGGGGTGACTTGAAAGTAAAGAAGAAGTCGCCAGGTAGAGGTATAACGTCTCTCCTAGCTTAGGTATGGTCAGGGCGGGTAATGTTGCCAGATGTTGTTTTAGGTCCTCAAAGGACCTTTGGTATTCATCTGTCCATTGGAAGTTCTTGGCATTTTTAGGACACAAAAGAAAGATAGTTGTTTCTTAGCCAATTTGGACAAGAACCGGCTTAGGGAAGCCAGGCACCTTGTTAATTTCTGAACATCTTTTAAGAAATTCGGAGATCTCATCTCCGCTACTGCTTTGATTTTTGAGGTGTTTACACTTAGCCCCTTCTTGGATACTATGTATCCCAGGAATTTTCCCGAGTTAACTCCAAAATGGCACTTCCCCAGGTTTTACTTCAGCTCGGTATGCCTTAGGAGCCGCAGGATTTCTTCTAGGTCTTTCAAGACTATTTTCAGAGTCTTGCTTTTGACAACTATGTCGTCTACGTAGACCCCTACTATTTTACCGACCTATTGGCTGAATATCTTATCCACTAACCTTTGGTATGTGGCCCCTGCATTTTTTATCCCAAAGGGCATCTTTTTGTAGGCAAAGGTTCCCCAGTCTGTGAAGAAGGCCGTTTTGGCAACGTTTTCTTCGTCCATCAGCACTTGGTGGTAAACTTTGTACAGGTTAAGAAAACTCAGCATTTCGTACCCTGAGAGCGCCTCTACTTTCTGATCTATGACTGGTAGGGAGTAACAATCCTTTGGGTAGTATTTATTTAGGTCAATGTAGTCGACGCACATTCTCCATCCACCCCCCGCCTTTTTGACCATCATTGGGTTGGCTATCCAGGTTGGGTATTTTACTTTAAAGAGAATGTTCACTGCCAGTAGTTGCTCAACCTCAGCTCGGATGACTTGGTTTCTCTTCGGTGCAAATTTCCTTTTCTTTTACTGTACCAGCTTGATTCTGGGGTCCATGTTCAGCCTGTAGACTATTATTTTTAGGGATTGTCCTCTAATACCCCGAGGAGACCAGACGAAGACGTCTTTGAACTCCTGTAGCAATGTGATTATCCCTTGGTGGAGGGTGGTGTTCCAAGATTAGCATATACTCACTTTTTTTCAGGGAATTCAGGGTCTAGGGAGACTTCTACTACCTCTTCATCCGCTTCCCCGTACGGGATGACGTGTTTCTTTTCCTGAGATCGAGGTGGATCCTCCAGTACTTGCTATTTATTCACCTCAGGTGCCTTTCTTTTTAGTGCAATTCTCATGCACTCTCTTGAGACCTGCTGGTCACCTTAAAAAGAAGTTGTCCCCTGTTCGGTAGGGAAATTCATCATGAGGTGGTACGATGAACATACTTCCTTAGCCGGGGTCAACTAGTCTCGCCCAGGATCACATTGTAAGGGGATGGGGCGTTCACCATGTAGAACTCTACCATTATGGTTTTGACAGTAGGGGTGGTCCCCACTGTTACTGGCAGCCAGATGGTCCCCTCAGGCACGACCTTTCCTTGTGTGACCATCTGGATGGGGTGACTTCTCCGCCGAAGATTACATTGGTCGATGCCGAGCTGTTCAAAGAAGGTTAAGAAGACAATGCTGACTGAATCCCCGTTATCCACGTATACCCGATATACCTCTTTATTAGACATGACTATCTTGATTACAAGGGCATCGGAGTAGGGCATGGATCTAAGGACAACATCATTCTGAGAGAATGTGATGACCTCCCCTGACTTGAACCTCTTATTTTGGGGTTCTTCTATGGGTATCCTCCTGGCCTGAGCTTTTAAGGTGGCTTGCGATACCCCTTGCGAGGACCATCTAAATATGGCATGTATCACCCCCGTCACATGGTTGTGCTGGTCCTGGGGAGGTGGTGGAGCTTGGCCCGCGTTCCCATTTTATTGGTTCTGGCCTACCGGAACGCTGTTAGGGTTGGTGTGACTCTCCTGGCCCTGATATTACTGAGCAGGGTACTAGGGGTACTGGTTCTGAGAGGACTCCCACCTCTGGTAGGGTTGACCTCGACCTCGGCCCCTCGAGTTGTGCCTTTGGCCTCCTCTACCACCTCGACCCTAACTGCTAGAAGGCCCATTGATGGCTGAGGTGTATTGTGTTAGCATACCTCGCCCGTCTTTGTGTTTCCTCCTGGGCCAGACCTGGCCCCTGACCGGGTTGTACATCTTCCGGGGGGTTCACCTCGGGGTGTCCCTCGTACAACTTTTGGAATAAGGTCTGGTATTCCTGAGAAAACCTTATGAGAGCGGTGAGTGACACTTCTGTTGTTGTTTGAGCCTCCCCTTGGTTGGGCCAACCTGAACGTTATTGCCGTATCGCTGCACTTTGGCCTCGTCCTCGTCCTCTACCCCTTTGGGTAGAACTGCCTCGTGCTAGGGTGGCAGTACCACGGTCGGCTCCGAGAATATTTCGGCTCATTGTATTGACCATGTTTAAGTAGAAAGTGTTTTTATCTTATGGAACAAATGAGAATTTGGAAAATTTTCGTTCAGTCCCCACAGAAGGCGTCAATTGATGAGTCTTAAAAAGATCACCAACATAATAACAAAAGATAAACACTCCTTGTGACTATGATCAACAGCAATATATGAGCGAATGCCTGCAAAACAGATCCCAGGGTGGTCCCTGGGGTAATTATCCGATTAAGTTAGTACTTATCGATAAGAGAATTCCAAGTGTATTTTAGAGTAGTGTGGTGAACGTACCTTTGCCTTTTTCCTCTTGGAACTTTTATAACTGGTTCTTGTAACAACCACCTTAGTCGTGGCCTCATTAGTGGGGAATGATTCCCTCAACGCTTGTTACCACATTAATGGTAATTATCCTACCGTTACTTTCCCTTTATTATGTTATTAATAGTAATTATTAATTACTATTAATCCTTTGTTACTACCGTTATTCTATAATCTTAGAGCCATTTGCTATTTAATTATATAAGATCACTTTTGATTCATTAACTATTTTTTCAGTCTTCAACACAACTTCAATTATTTCTGTAAGCATAATGTCTTTTTGAGTTTTTGGAAGAATCATCGAATCATTTTTTGAGCACTGTGATAGGGTAAATATCATAGATGGTAATCTAAATCTTTTTTCCACAAAATTATTTTATTATCCTTTTTAATATAAAAATTATTAAAATTTAAGTTACCAATACAAAAATTACAATGTCCGAAAATGTTAATTTTTTTATAGACAACAAAGTTTTACTCTTTTTTTTTAAAAAAAAATATCTAATAAAAAAAAAGGAGAATTGAATATTTTTATTTTTTTTATTTAAAAAATTCAATTCTAATCAGTTCATAACAAGGATGGAATTGTTACTGCTGTTTTTCTTTTCGAGAGTTTATCTATGTGAACCTTGATTAATATTTTTAAATATTTTTTTTATTAAATTAAAATAAAAATAGTGATAAGAGGTAGTTGTTAAGGTGGTAAGCACCTTAAGAAATTGAACCTGGAGCAAAGAACTATCAAGGAAGCAAAAAAGGTAGAAGTTTCTAAAGTGGAATAAAAAACATGAGAATTGCAACTTGAAGTACTTATCTATGATTTTTATATATTAAAATTTTAAATACAAGATATGTAGTTGATTTAATTTAATTAAATTTAAAAAATTAGTTAAATTAATTTTTGAAAATGAAAATATATATAACTAACTAATTTGAGATGAAGGGTAGTTAGTGAGAAAATTTTTCACACTATAAATATAATTATTAGCATAACATTACTTAGCATTTATTCTAAGTTATTGATCAAAATACAAGTTAAATAAAATTAATTATTATTATATTTTAGTTATATAATATTTTTTACTAGTATTGATACATAAGACATAAACGTCTTATATAAATGAAAAACATGCAAGAAAAAAAAATCTTTCTTTGATTTTCTATAGTATTTTTTAAAAAAATTATTTTTATGCCTTGAGTATTAGCTACGACTCGTATTTATTTAATAATTCTACTACCCTTCTTCATTCTTTAAACTTTCAAACTTGATGGGTGCTTTCCTTTTTATTATAGATTCTAAAAAAAATAAAGAGTGAAAATTAGTATCCATTGAAAAAGTTGATATTTTTCCGCGCTTCTATTTTTGTTTAGTAGTCTTATGTTAAAAAGAATAGTTAAGTAACTTTTGTTATAAAAAGTCATAGTCAGATTATCATCTATGAAAAATACCCTATGATAATATTACTTTTCCCAAATTATCAAATTTTGCATGAACATCCGTTAACTACACAATTCTGACATTAAAATGGATCACATACAATTAACCTCATTTATAAGACTATGCCCAAAAGCTCCTAATGAAAAAATAACCTACATAAAATTCAGGATTATAGAGCCTAATTTCGGCCTATACTACCACCTGCAAAGCGTTATATACAACAGCCCAACAACAGTTTATAACTTATACAACAGCCCAACAGTATCCAACAATCTCATTATTATGCATAATCTCCGGTTATTTCCCCCTTTTCACTCAATAACACCTTCAAGATATCTATCAAGTGTTCATGATCCCAAGTCCTCCACAAGTCCTCAATATAAACAAAGTATATACAGAAATCACGTTATGAACAGGGTACCATAATAAATATCAAGGAGTGATCAAGTTACCACAATTAAAGTCATAATTAGAAATAAAGTGAATAAGTTACCACAATTCTAAGGAAAGCATCGTCAATGTGAACAAGTTACCACACTTGCCTTAATAGATTACTAGTGTGAGAAAGTTACCATATTTAAATGATCGATTCGTTACTGTAAACAAGTTACCATACTTATGAAAATTTGGAGATAGTGTGAGAAAGTTACCACACTTCAATATTAACCAACAATAGTGTGAACATGTTACCACACTTAAGCCAATAATAACAACGTAAATAAGTTACCACACATAAAAAAATATTTAGGCCACATAACCATTTCAACGAGTATTATTCCATATCAACAAGGCCAATCATGCTACTTAGCATCAATCAAGACAATGAGATAGTATGACTTTATACCCCGCAATTCAAGCCTAATTATTATATCCACTTTGTATCTAACCCGCAAATGATCAATAGTCTATCAGGGATAATTTTCCAATCAAACGTATATATTTAATCCCCGAATGCTACACCAAGGCACCCTATTTTTCATGTATGAGTCAATCCACAATTCATCACACAACAAGTATACATGTAAATTCACAATTCCATCATGTGTTCACATCAATTCAATTAGCCAAATTTTAGTCCCAATATGGTAGAATATAGTAATCCCGAGTCACTCAAGTCACCCCAAAGACTAAGCAATTAGCAAGTAATTATTAATAATCTATAGAAAGCCATTAAACATCAACTTGCCTTAATTTTTGGAGAAAATAGCTACTCAAGTGTCTTTCCCTTCCGAATGGTCTCAATAGAGTAGAATCTAGTCACCCATATAAAAAATACAAGAAATATACACTAATCAACACCCAAAATCAAATAATCAAGATTTATGTAAATATTGGACCCGGCCCACTGAGTCAAGGTCGAAATTTGATCATTAAATAATGTCATTGAATGTTAAATATTAATTCAAAAATCCCAAGTTTTCCATCATTTTCAAGTTCAACAACTACCCACTAGTTTAGGCTTCAAAACCATGAAATTTCTACAAAAATTCATGTTAAAGTAGCTTAGATTTGATGAAAATAGGTTTAGGAAACTTACCCAATTAATTAGCCTTGAAAACCTTGCTCTACTATGCCAAAAATGGAGTTTTAGTTTGTGGTTTGAATGAACAATTTAAAAAAAACGTGCGACAGTTGTTTAAAAAAAGACATTACCCATGCGCCTGATCACCCACTTACGGTCCCCTGGCGTGATCGCGCCTGGGCGGGAAAAGATGGGCCTATGTGATCGCAGTCTAGGGGCACGATGACTGGTGATCTAGTGCAGCAGTGTGATAGCGGCCACCTGGTGTAATTGCGGTAAAGGGTGTCACAGATTAGTTTTTGAAAGCAAACAACAATGGAACTAAAACTTTGTATGGGCCTTCTGGGTTCGTTTGGAATCCCATGTAAACAAACCAGATATGCACATATACTAATTTTAATGTTCTAACTTTGATCATTTCATCCAAGAATAGGATTTCCTCTAATTCTATACATTTTTCTAGAAGACTCTTTTCTTGAATAAACTCAACGGAACCATCAAATCATGTGTACGAGGTCTCCTTGACCTGCTACTTTTTAAGAGCCAATTTTTAAATAAAATAACCAAAATGACTAAATTACCCCAAGACAAAAAATAAAAAGGACCTCATTCTAGGAAAAATTCTATTTTTCAAATACAACAGAACCATCAGATTTTCGATCCGAGCACTCTAAGATCAAATGATGATCCAAGCCAACCAGTTCACTTAAAACTTCAACTTTAGCCCGTCTAAATGCTCAAAATCACCACGAATGGTATAATACTGTAAACTAGAGTATCACTAGACCAAACTCGATATTACAGAGCTGGTGGAATTAATGGATTTCTAATACGAGGTCTTTAACTCTATATGACCCCTATAGTTTCTCATTTGAACTTAAAAACTCCAAAAACTCAAAACTTTCATATCGAATCGCATCCCACACTTGAACCAACTATGTAATTACACTTAGTTTGGTATAGAGAGACTAAAGAAGAGTAAGAACATTCAAAATACTCCGAAAAAGCAAAAATGACCTTTAGGGTGATTATAACATCCACCACAAAAAACAAAATTCGTCCTTGAACATATGAAAAAGGAAGTACATTAATGGTCAAATAGCCGAGGCTACTGGTTACGCATATCAAACTCGGTCTCCCAAGTAGCCTCCTCGATCGGTCGGTGTCTCCACTACACCTTCACAATCAATATCTCTTTGGTCCCTAGCCTCCAAACTTGTCTATCAAGTATAGAACTAGCTCCTCCTCAAATGATAAATCTAGTCTCAAACTCAAGGCATCCCACTGAAACACGTAAAACTCATTTTTTACCTCCAAAGCATAGAAACATGAAACACCGGATGCACCATGAACAAACTATATAGCAAAGCTAACTTGTAACCCCCATCTCCCTTCCGCTTTAGAATCTTAAAGGGACCAATGAAATGAGGATCCAACTTCCTTTTTTCCAAAATCTCATCTCACCCTTCATGGGTGACACTTTCAACCATACTCTATTACCCTCCAGGAACTCTAATTACCTAACCCTCTTATCTTCTACCTACCTCAAGTAGAAAGTGGTTGAGTATGAATTAATCTAACTCTATCTATGGAGTCTTACAACAAATATGTAATCCATGGTCTTATCAGATGTCTCAAACCAATCAATCATAAATATACACCTCCTACTATATAATGGCTTAAAATGCACCATCTGAATGCTTGAATGTAATTGTTATTATAGGAAAACTCTGCTAGAGGTAAGAAATGGTCCCAATGACCATCAAAGTCTATAACATAAGCTCGCAATATGTCCTCAAGCACCTGATAGTTTGCTCAGATTGGGCATCGATCTGAAGATAGAAGTATATACTTATAGCAAGATGAGTACCCATCTCACGCTGTATAGTACTTCAAAAGTAGTAAGTAACTTGTGTACCTCGACAGATATGATAGAAATAAGGGTACCATAAAAACACACTATCTGGCTAATGTAAATCTCTGCTAACTCCTGAGCACTGTATCTTACCTTCACTGGAATGAAGTGAGAAAACTTGGTCAAACGATCAACAATTACCCAAATAGAGTCATAACCACCTAGCATGGTAGGTAACTTAACGATGAAATCCATGGATATATGCTCCCACTTCCACTGTGGGATAGTCATCCTCTGTGACACACCTCCTGGCCTCAGGTATTGAAACTTCACCTGCTGACAGTTCAATACCCAACAATAAAGTCTATGATGTCCTTCCTCATACCATACCACTAATAATGCCGACTCAGGTCGTGATACATCTTTGTATCCCCAGGATGAATGGAATATCTAAAACTATGGGGCTCCTCTAAGATCAGTTTCACTATACCACCAGACTTATGGATACAAATCCTGCCCCTAATCCTCAAAGTACCCTCACAATCTAACTTGGCTTCCTGGCCTTACCTTATCACGATTGATCCTCAACTTCACATCATCAAACTGAGTGATACAAATATACTCTATAATTGAAGCACGAGCCTCTACATATGCAAGTACACCACCTTCATTAGAAATCTACAATCTATCCAAACTATTGGCTAAAATCTAAATATCTCTAGCTAAAGGTCGCTCCTAATCCCAAATGCAAGAAAACTACCCATGCTCCAGTATTTCTGACTAAGGGCATCCACCTTTACATTGTCCTTGATCGGGTGATACAAAATAGTGATTTCATAATCTTTAAGCAAAATCCAACAAACGTTGCTGCCTCAAGTTAAGGTCCTTTTGGATGGTAATGTATTGAAGGCTCCTATGGTGAGTGAACGCCTCACAATACACCCCATACAAGTAATGTCTCCACAACTTCAATACAAATACCACCACCGCTAACTCTAAGTCATGAGTAGGTTAGTTCTTATTGTGTACCTTCAACTCCCTTGAACTGTCACAATAAATAGTGAAACCTTTATGCTATACTGGCAAAGTAAGAATATGAGTTGACATCAATAACGACTGAGCTTTTGAGAGCTCTCCTCGCACTTATCGGACCACTAAAAAGTCATATTTTTCTGAGTCAGTCTAGTTAATGGAACGATAATAGAAAAGAACCAATGAAAGAGCCTCCTATACTACATAGCCAAACCAAAAAAGCTTTGAATCTTGGTTGGTGAGGTAGGCCTCACTTAATCACGCACTACTGCAATCTTGGAAGATCAACTATAATATCCTTATTGGTCACCACGTGTCCCAAGAATGCCACTGAACTCAACCAAAACTGGCACTTCAAAAACTTAGCGTTTATCTTCTCATATCTCAACCTTTGAAGTACTATCCTCAAATTCTTAACTTGGTCGACCTGCTTTAGAATAAACCAAGATATCATCAATGAACACAATCATAAATGAATCAAAATAGAGGTGGAATATTCCATTTATCAATTCCATAAATGCAATTGGTGCATTAGTGAGCCCAAAAGATATCACCAAAAACTCATAATGCCTATATTTGGTACAAAAAGTCATCTTCAAAATATCCGAAGATCTAATCCTTAATTAATGGTACCTGTTGTGTCCAAATGCACACGTAAGTGTATGCGATAGTATAAGTAATATAGTGGCTCTTGTGAGCCGGATTATCGAACCCTCAGGGACTTATATATTTAATTAGTTCACTTGACAAAGCTAGGTAGGGATTTAGATCCAAAGTA
>JBDJHY010228996.1:0-11056 GCA_039654485.1 Withania somnifera
CAACTTCTGTCCATACACCATTAGCCACCCCAAGCCTCTCCCTAAATGAAGGAGGCAAGTTGCCCCTATCAGAACCAAATCCACACTTAGACAGAACCGCATCATGGTAACAAACCAGAAAACTATCATTGAAGAAAGCAATTATCTCTAGCAGGGCTCAAGGAGAGGTGTCCAGCAATACTGGACCAAATTGAAAAGCAAGATTTCCAATGGTACACCAAACCATTGCCTAAATTTGTGCCAATATGGGGTTAAGATTTTACCGAGCCTTTGCCAAGGCGTTTCCAGACCAAAAGAAGAAGAAAGCAGACCTAGCAACTTATGCACCTCAGTCAAGCTGCGGGGTTGAGGTTCAGTGCAGCCGTAATGATGTGATCAAAGTTTGGGAGATATACTATGAAGGTAATCACTATCTTACTCACAGGTTTTCCAGTACTTTTGGACTAGGCACGAGGTTGGTTGGCTAGTTTAATGAGCAATGGCACCCTTGTTGTCTTGATAGGGGTGTTCAGATTAACAAGCACTACATTCATGCCATGGCTCGGTATTGTCTTGTCTTGGTCAGTTCCAACCTTACTCCATCTCTTAATGAGTCTATTATATAGTTCCACCGGGATCTCTTGATCAGGTTAATCATCTACAGAGAGTCTTTCAATATTGGTGCCATTATATTATATGAGATTGTGGATCATGCCTATGGGACTTGGACACTATGAAAACTTGCTTTCTGATGCCTCATTTTAGAGTTATGCCATAAAGTAGGGGTCTCCAGGACTGAGGGGGTGGATATAGAGTTTGAGGAAGTATTCACCGTCGACTATACTAGGATAGAGCAAGAAATGCAGGAGGAGTTGTATCGTCAGATGAGATTTATAGAGGGGTTCGTTGTTATTACACAGATATTCATGACGACCCTGCAGACACGGCCTTTATAGCTCTTAGGTTGAGCGGTTACCGGTCCACGAGGATGTGTTACTTATTTTAGCAGTCCCTTCGTCGATTCACTCTATAGTCCCCCCTCAACTAGTGGGCCTACAGAGATGTCATACTTTTAATAGCCCCCTCCAGCCATACCTTCTCCATTTCAACCTCCTCCAGCTCAGCCATTATCATCCCGCCCCTCCATCTTTTAGGGCTTTCATGGCCCCAGGACACCGGACTCAATTGATGAGTCTCAGGTAACCCCAGCTATGATTATGCGTATTGGCTTAGTGGACTTATGAGATGAGCAGAGATCTATCCGCCTTGAGCATAACATAGACTTAACTGTCATGACATGGGTTAATGCGGCCATCAGGCCGATACAGCAGCAGGTGTAGCAGCTCACTCACATGGTCTACAGTTATGGAGCATGCCTCGAGGACTTCGGGGCTACATTGAGACAGGGCCAGTAGGCACAGGACAGAGGTGTAAGGATCTCACAAGAATCCTGGCAGGAGATGATCGACACAGTTGCTCAGTTGTGGGTAGATCTATACACCATCACTGCCACTGACTTGATGCAGGTATTCAGGCCCCCATCTCCATCTGAGCCTCTGTATGTTGAGGAGCTACGTCGGGTAACCTAAGCCGAGGAACCCCTAGTTCATGTTGAGGTCGCAGCTGTGGTCGACAATCATATTAAGGTTTTCAAGGATTTGCTGAGGGGATAGCACGCTCTCTTCTTGAGCAATCCATGGTTGGCTCCAGTGGAAGAAAAGTTGTTAAGGATACATTTGACTAAGGGACCGCACCAACTGAGAACACCCCTCCTCCTTCACAGGCTTGAGCCACCAGGGGGCCTTCTCCTCCTTTACCTTATTATTTTATTACTTGCATTGGGGACAATGCATATCTCTTTATTGGGGTAGGGGTATTTTGTAGTTTGTAGTGCGGGGTGAATACTATTCAACTTTTTTGCTTGTCCTTGCTTTTGATTTATGTAATGAAATTATTGATTCAACTCTTAGTTTATTTAATTAGTTTATTTGATACTTTAAATTATTTTGAGTAGTTATTTGTTATGTTAGTTTTTTTTATCTTTATATTTTTTTATGTAAAAGTTCCTTTTATATAATTATCACATAGGTCAATGGTAGGAAATTCTATGCCTGAAGCCATAGTTTGTTGTAGAGCTGGTTAATAACTATGTATGTGGGTGGGTGTATTTTCATGATTAAGTTTTAAATCCCGCCGGTTTTGATGCCTATTTGTCTTGGGAGTAAGGGTGACTGCGTGGATCAACTGAACTTTCTCGGCATGATCGCTTATCTTTTTTGACTTCGTGTGTTCACTAGAATATTGTGTGATGAACATATCTCATCGATTGAAGGATCATATGTATACACCCAAAATGAGTGAGATGACATGAGTGGTAAGAATTTGTATTGATTTCATGATTTGTATACCACTAGAACTTGCCTGGTTAGTCCTTGTTGCATGATTGATAGTGATGGAGTGAAGATATGACCTTAGGCCTTCTTTGTGATTTTCTTATCCCTAGTTACCCCCTTTGAGCCTTAAACTATTTCTTTGGCAACCACATCACAAGCCTTAATCCATTTTCTTATCCTCTTTTGAACCTGTCCCTCCTTGAATGCTAAGATTGGCAACTTAGGATTCTAGCCTATATTGGGGCTGTGAGTGAATTAAAGAAAATGTATGATTGCATTGTAAGTGCTTCCCAAGAGAAAGTCAAAGATCAGGTGATAAGAGCTAAATCAAAGACTCAAAGAAAGAAAAATAAGCAAAGAAATGAGTTGTTATAAATAGGGAACTAGAGTGAAAGCAATAATGTGTAGTGGATCTTGGGAAGGGTGAACGAAAAAGTGAACAAAATTAAAAATGACAAATGTTGTGTAGTGTTCAAGGAGGGTGTAGTAACTATTAAGTAAAATTCTTATCCTAACCTTTCTAAAGCCTACATTACAAGCTTTAAAAAGTCCTTGTGGGATCTTCACTTGTACCCTATTTGAATCGTGCCTTAGAAAATAAGGGCAAGCATATGACTTGGTGTGCATACATGAAACCATCTTTATGAGAGAAAGTGCTCGAATCATTTCCCTCAAGCATCATTTAGTGAGGAAAAGGAGGGAAGTTTCTTGCCATGAGGGCATTCTATTCTTTTGTTGTGCATAATCTGTGAAAATGTTTGGTAAATTGAGCACAAACATTGCTTATGAATTTAAGTCTTAGTAGGAAAATCGTAACACATGAACAAAGAGTGAGGTTTTGACCGCATGGTACCTTAAATTTCATGATAAATGGCAAAATAATTTTAAATAACATAATGCATAGATGTTGAGTGGGTTTACTTCGTGATTGTGAGAGTTTCTTGTATTGTTTTATTTCCTCAAGGACGAGCAAAGGGTTAAGTTCGGGGTGTTGATGAGTGGCCTGAAACCACTCATTACGCCTAATTACATTATTAAATTGCTTTTTTTTGTCACTATTGTGTCAAATTCTTACGTTAGCTTGGTGTATTTTTCAGGTAAGTACATGATTTCTAAGGAACCAAGCAAGTGGAGCTGAAATGCAGAGTTTCGAGAACAAAGTGTCTTTGGAGGATGAAAAGTGCACTGCTATCCGAGTGCAACCACCGCCATGCAGTCCAGGAAGATACCCTGAGAGACTAGCAAAGACTGCAGACCACCCTACCTATACTGTGGAACGCCGTCCTCAATGGTGGTCACCGTCGTCCCCAAGGGCGGTACTACTATTCTGAAAGCATAAGCAAAGCCTACTGTCAAAGACGGCGGCCAACCAATGATAACGGTGGCTTCAGTTGACCACCGTTGCAAAAATCTGGGAAGTGTAAAAGAAATTTTTTCAAATTCTAAAAAGAAGAACAAAAATAGAGAGAAAAAGAACGACATTGTAGAGAGAGATACAAGAAAGAAAAGGAAGAAAACATTTGTGGATTGATTTTATTCAAGTTTTGTTGGTTTTGGATTTAGCTTTGTATTATTATGAGAAAAAGATTTTGACTTAAACTTTGGAACTATGTCTAATTATGTGCCTCTCAATGGTAATTATTCTTCTTCTTTAATTATATGTAGCTAATTCATTATACTTGGGGATGTGTTGATGATATGCTTTAGTTAATGGTTATGGGTGATTGGTGTTTAATTAATTATTGTGTGTAGATGTTGGGTCTATTGAAAAACCCATGTTTTGTATTAAATTAGAGGTTGATAGGAGCCACGAGAGTGGATTTATGCTTATTCAATAGCATTGGTTGGACTTGTTCCAATTAACTAGCATACTAGACATAGGTTGCTAGATAGTGAGGCTTAAGGTCGCATGTAATGGTGTGTTCATGCTTTCGAGAGATTTCCATGAACACTAAGAACTATAAAATAGAGATGTTTAGGTGTTCTCTTATAACCTAGCTTACTCAACATCGATACACAACAATTAAGTCAAATTCCCTATCACCCTTGCCACTAGCTAATGGTATCTATGCACATTCCTAAGTAACCAAATCCCAACAAATTCACCACATTTGTAGTTGTTGACTCATTATCTTGTGATAACTTGAATACTCCAACATCATAGCATTAAAACACCCCTCCCCCTCATTTTTATTTTCTCTTTTATCAAGTTAATTAACATTACTTAGTGAATCGTTACACTGTTGTGAACATAGACTAATTCATTCCCCGTGAATTCGACCCCGACTCATAGTTGGGTAATTATACTTGACAACGATCGCGTGCACATTTTGATTAGTTTCGAAAGTGCAATTGAGTGTTACCAAATCCCCAAATATAAAATCTCGAAATCCCAAAGTAAGCAAAAATTGAAATTTCTAAATATCCCAACTAACAGATATTCAAGTACTCCCAAATCGACAAAATGCAATCAAAAAAACGAATGCAAACTAGACTAAAACAGAGGGAAAAGACCAATTCTGCAACATAGAAATCGCACTGAAATATCTAAAAGAACTCATCGCGGTAAGTTCGATCCGTGTAGGCTATCGGATGGATGTTAACTGCTTCCATCAATCAAAGAAAATTCATGAAACGTGGCTCTTGATATCATATTAAAGTAGAGAAGAAGTCTAAAGTCTTCTCATTAGAATGAATCAATAGATAAATACACAAGAGTAGTTTATAATGCTAGGTGACAAGATAAAAATGAAAAAGACTAGAACAACTCTAAAACCTATTATATGCAAATAAAGGTAACATATTTCCTTGAATAGGCATCTTAAATATTCCAGAGATCAACATCCCATCCTATATTCGAAAAATATGCTACTAACAACTTTTGAATTACAAAGATAATCAAGAGATAAACAGATTCGTACTCACACATTGTTTATCAGTAAATATATTTTTTATATTTTATTTGTAATTACAATTTATTTTTTATCACATTAAAATTTGTTGCAAATAATATGAGTATATATTGTACGGAAAAGGGCCTAAACTACTCTTCAAATATGAGAATGGTACAAAATATACCCTCCTTTCCACCTTTGAGCAAAGGTGTCGGTTTTGTCCTTCTGCTTAACAAAACATTTAAAAAAGAATAATTAGAATTCTCATTTGACACGTAACACCTTTTTATTAATTAAAATTTTATTAATCAATAATTGATTAACCTACCAACTTAATTCGATCCACCTAAATCAACCTGACAATTAAATCGCCAACCTCACTATTTTTAATAATTAATTAATTTTTTTATGTTTAAAATATAGGCTATGATAATACAAATAAATTAGTTATAAAAACTTCCTCACGTGAAATGTTCACATTTGCAAAATGTTGATTTGGAGATTATATATAATTTTTTGGTTTTCCAAAAAAGAATTAGTGAGATTAGCATTACGAATGGTAGAGACTTTACTATTATAAAAAGTAATTTATAACTTTAGTATTATCACAAATAAGTTTAGTGATAAGCGGTGAAATTAACCTACTTGTTCCGTAGTTCACGGTTTGATAATAAACTTACAATTCATTAATATTTAAATAAGATTACTTATAACAATTATTTTAGTTTAATTATGTTTTACAAATTACTTGAACTTTTAAAAAAATTATTTATCATTAACGTTACCTCGTTTTAATGAAGACTTTGACCAAATTACTCCAAATTCGGTGCAAACATTATGATTAGGTGGATTTGAGTTAAGTTGGTAGATTAAGTAGTTTTTTTATCAATAAGAAATTCAACTAATAAGAACGTCCACGTGTTAAATAATTTTTTTAATTATTTTCTCAAATGATTTATTAAGAAAAAGGGTAAAATAAGTCATAAAGGTGGATATGAAGGACATTTTAGAACATAAGAATGGAGGTGAAGGGTATTTTAGAGCTTGAAGATGAAAGGAAAGTGTATTATACTATTCTTTATATTTGAAGGGTAACTTAGACCATTTTCATATATTGTATAACTACGTATAAAGTGTATAATAATATTAAAATATTTTATGTAAGTTTGTATAATTTTATAATAGGTTACAAGTATGTTTACACACCCCTGTTACCTTTTCATATATGTTATACACATTTATTTATTTATTTATGTACAGTAAATATGTAATGTTGTATAAAGTTGCATTATGCGGATATAATTTTTTAATTACATAAATATAATTATTTTATTTAAATAATATATTTTTTTTAAAAAAAAATAATATAATACTTTCTTATTTTATGAATAATCTTTTTACCACGAACATGAGAGTGTGTTTCGAGAGGGGAAATGATATACGATTAGTTAAAGTCATAAATAGATGAACTCTTTCCTTAAAAATATAAAATAAGTCTATTGTGAAGGTAAGACATATGTATATATACTCATTAAATAACATAAGAAATTGAAATATGAAATTTATGCAGTCTATTTTATTCTCTACTTTCGTAAAATTTTTCACCCTAAAGATTATAAAAAATAAAAAAGGATAGAATAAAAAATGGGTCCCCAAACGTATTCGATGTTTTCAAATTTTTGATAAATTATGATTAACCTCCTAAATAAGATTAATAAAATTATTATTAATTTAAAACTTATAATTTTTTTATAACTTTTATATCAACTTGATAAATAATGTAATCTATATTATATTAAAAGAATAAATATTTTTAAAAAGTAATTTAAACTTTGTACGCAATAGATAAAATTATATATTTTTTTAATATTTAAGAATTTAAAAACAACTAAACTTATGTTAATAAACCCTTTCTTATGAGAACTAAGTAAGAAGTCTGAATATTTTAAAAATTAAAAGTCGCATACAAATATGACGGTAGTACATAATTTGTATCCGGTTTGAATGATTCCAAATTGAATATGGACAATCTAGGCATGCACTTTCAAGTTCGTTTGATACTCAAAGTTTGTTAGTATTTATTATTTAAACTAAGTTAGAAAAAATAAGGGCCGAAACCTGGCATCTTCAGCTACGGTGTTCACATCCTCGTCATGCCAATCTTTTCGATAAAGAAGAACTCTTTCGCACGATCTTAAGAGAGCCTAGTTCCACAAGAGTGTTATCACGAGCCTTTACTTGATGAAAGGCGCCCTGTAAGATGTGCTATATCGACAAGGCGAGGAGAAAGCAGCCTAATGTGAATAGCTCCAAACCAAAGCGAGAGGCTAAAGTGTCGGTCAGTCTGTCTTGTCTCGGATACTTAGGAAAAGTAACTGCATTGTGGTGGAGACTGAAGTCAAGCCAATAAGTAACTCATGATCTGATAAGCACTGGCGTGCCTTTAGTTCTCTCCTCAGATCTGTACAATTCACAGGGGTAGGCAATTAACTTACCAATTTTTGTTTGTGAATAAAATTTTAATCAATTTATTTTGATGTTTTTTGTTTTAATACTTAGAATCTTGAAATCAATTAATACTGTTTTCTATTTTTTCTTATTTGAACTAAGTACTGTAACATATTTAGAAAAAAACACAAAAATAATATTATGTTCCTACATATTTTAGGTTAAATTTTAATGAGTTTCGTTTTTTCTTATTTTAGGTTTAAACTCTAGAGAAGTTTTTCCAATGTTTTGTTCCATACGTTTCAAAATGATAGAAATTCAAATCCAAATTAATATCAAATATCATGTTTTAATAGTATCTATTAATAAAATAAGAATTATACAGTGAATTGGTTTAGTTTTCTTAAATGAATGTTATGACACAATATATATGTATATTTATATAGAACAAGAAAAAGTCTCAAAAGTTCTACAAGTAGTGAAATGATAGTGCTAGATTTATTACAATCTATTTGTCATAACTTGATACTAGGTTAGACAACTAATACAAAAACAATTGTTTAGGAGTTCTTGGCCACCTCTAGTTAGCCAAATTGTCTTACAATTGATTTTCAACATATGTATTCCAATCGACAAAATTTTATAGTATATTAATATATTTGCATTTTCCTCTAATAAATTCATAAAAATAGTATAACAAATTATTTTTTGTCGTCTTTACTGGGTTTCTTGTAATCATTAGAGATCAATATATGATTTACATATATTAATGAATTTATTCATTAACGAGAGATGCACGCACAAAGAAATTATTAAAATTGAAAAGAACATTAAAAATATTGATTAAATTTTTTTTCCTTTACTAAAAAAATTTGCAATAAACAAAATCATCATTTACTATTTTTTTCTAATTGAAATCAACAAAAATCTTGGCTATTATTCATTTCTTTAATTGGATAATGTATTAAACTATATTAATAATAATTCATAACAACCTAGTATGTAGGAATCATATGCATGGATTTATATCGTAGTGCCTTTCTTTTTTATAGAGGAGTTTTGGTATCTTAAATCATAATTTTGTTGTTTGGTTTACGTAATATGATATTTGAAAGAAAAAATTACTCTTCATTATAAAACTCTACAATAAGGAATACTAATTTTTAAAATTTAGGAGTTTGAAATTAATTAAAATTTTATTTTTTATAATTTTCATATTCAATTATTATATAGAAACCCTAATTATATGTAGCACCAAATATAAAAATCACTCTTCACGTTTATACGTAAAAGTAATAACCCACTTCAACTTACATAGGAATCACGTTTTTGAAATAATTTTTTATAATAAAATTACTTTCAACTTCATTAGGAGTGTTTCTAATCCATTTTTTTTTAATTCACACTAGGATTATTTCACTTTTTTCTTATTATTCTGACTTATGTCATTTTCTTGCATTTATATAATTTTGAGTCAAGATCGTGTCTCAAAGTTGGATTCCGTGTCGAGAATCAAAATCTGGTCCTGGATCGACGGCCGAATCTTTAATTTGAAGTCAGGCCCTGGATCGAGAGTCAAGATCCATAGAGGATTAAATATTAGAGTCGGGGTCAGATCTAAAGTTAGGAGTTAGGTTTTGATCCCAAGTCAAGAGTCAGAATTGAGTTTGGGTCAAGATTCAGATGTCTTTTTGGGTCGAAAATTAGAGTCAAGAGCCAAGTCAGGAGTTGGGATTTGATTTTGGGTCAGAGTCAGGGTCATATCCCAAGTATAGAATCAGGATCGAGTCTCGAATCAAGAATTGGGGTTACAGATCAATATCTCAATTTGGAAATCTGCATCGAATTTCAAGTTAGATCCCAAACAGAGAGTCAATGTTGGGTGTCGTATCGACAGTTAGCAATTAAGTTTCAAACAAAAGTCTAAAATGGGATCGGGTCTTGAATTGGGAGTTAAATTCCGAGTCAAGATTTAGGATCAAGTGCTAAGTCGAGGTCGGAGGTCGAATTTCGAATACTAAATTAGGGTTAGGTCCAACATCGGGAGTTAGGATTGGGATTCAAATATCAATTCAAGATTCGGATTAAAGTCTCAAGTCGAGATCCCAAGTTAAGAGTAAATGGTGTGTCTTGAATCAGGATCGGATTTCAATTAAAGGTTAGGTCTCAATTCGGGAGTCAAAGTTGAGTTTTGAATTAGAAGTGGGAAGTGGAATTGATATCGATAATTGAATCAAGAGTCGATCTTGAAGTGAAGATCAAAAGTCGAGTCCTGATTGAGGTCAGATCCTGAGTCTCAAAACTAGGGTCGGGGTTGAGAGTTGATTTTTAAGTCGGGTTCGAGATCCAGAATGATAGTTGATGTTAGGATTAGGACTTGAATCTCAGATCGGGATCGGGAGTCGTGTTCCTTGCTGAGTTGGTAGTCCGGGTGGTGTCCAGTATCAATAGTGTTTCGTTAAAATCATATAGTTAAATGTCCATGGGATAATATTTTCTTCTTACTTACCAAAAATTAAAATATAAGTAAGAAATCACTTATTTTTCAAGAAAATATTTTTTAGGATAGAGATCAAAACTTACTAATTTAAATAAAGTACGCTGTAAGAAGAGTCCAATATCTATTTTCAAATTCTAAAATCTATTATGATTTTTTGAAAGCTATACTTTGGTGAATGTTAATTCGGGACCTTTTACTTTTTTTCATCATAAGGAATTAGAATTAATTCCTATTTATCTACTTCTAGCCATGTGGGGAGGAAAGAAATGATCTTATAAAATGAGACAGAACAAGAATAATCAGGAATACAATTTCATAATCATATACTTATGTGTAAAAATTTATTAGGCTTCACACAACTCAATATTTTAAATTTACTTTTGTGCCAACACTAAATTAACAAAATTATTTTTATCACGAAGATAATAAAATATAAGTATGCAATGTTTTATTTGTGAAATTCTACTTCTACTTAATGAAGACAGAAATTGAATGATCTGATATTTTGATGATTAAATAATTATTTTTATTTCAGCGCTAACCAAAACTTATTATATATAACTGGATAAATATCTGCGACCAGTTACAACTAAGGGTGGACATTACCGGGACGGACCGGTACCGGAACGAACCGGACCGGGACGAACCGGTACCCGGACGAATCGGGACGGGAAAAACCGGGACGGAATGGCCGTCCTGTCCCGTTACATACCGGGACGGGACGAATTTTTTTTTTGTTATATATATTTTTAAAAATATATAAATTATATATATATAACTTTATAACATTATAACATTAAGTTATAAAGTTAAAACGTTATTATATATAAACTTTATAACAT
>JBDJHY010229006.1:0-11056 GCA_039654485.1 Withania somnifera
TAAGCGAATGGCTGTAGAGGCGATCTAGGTAGGCTGATTATTTTGTTCCGTTTGAAATATTGTGCATGTGATTGGGGCATGGGTGGTCTCTAAGCCATAGTTAGCGGGGTACGGCAATATTGGATACTCCGCTGCCTTACATGGCGACCTCGCACTTAACCGGTCATCATTATGCTGATAGTGACTTCCTTCCTGAATGGTGTTATACCTAGCCAGAGACGGTTATGTCGGGTAGTTAGCAGCCCGGTGCGGTAATATTTTGGCCCTGATCTGGTAGGAGCTTGGGGGTATTTGGTGTTTGGCTGAGCCACGATAGATCGGTAGTTCTTCCTGTATACAAGTGTACTTGGGTTAGTGGGCATTTGTGGCACCTTAGGTGTTGTCAGTCGGTTTCGGGATCATGGTGAGGCTAGGAGAGACTATATTTCGTGTCAGAGCTTGGCATCTATTCGATGGTTCGGACAAGGTGTGGATGGGAAATGGGTCCCATGTATTAATGATAGTGGTGCCTACGCCTATGAGCGGTATGACGCTGTTTTAGCCCACTATTTGAGACGATCCCCTTGCGGGATCCATGATCTAGGATACAACTTGTGTGATGACGGTAGGAATCTTGCTATGATGTGAGTTGTGCCTGTACGGCGATACTTAGGTCCCACCAAGATACGATATACGGATTGAGCCCTAGTGTTGGCATTTTTGCCTTGATCACTATACTACTGGTGGGCTGGTTATGAGGTTTGTTTCATGTGGGTTCAAGTCCCTCCACGGATCCTGCCGATCCAGGTCGTTATGCTTGAACCATGAGGCGTAGCCCGAGGAGGGATATACGGGTGAGCAGTGGTATATGGTTCTACTCCTCTGTGGGTCCTTCTCGCTTTGGGATTATCTCAGAGAGGAAGCATGTCAACTTCTGGTTTCAGTGTGTGTGGTTCGAGTCCTCCATGGGTTCTTCTTGATTCGGGACTATCTCAGAGAGGGAACATTCCGGCACTTCTA
Source organism: Withania somnifera (assembly GCA_039654485.1). NCBI lineage: Eukaryota > Viridiplantae > Streptophyta > Magnoliopsida > Solanales > Solanaceae > Withania > Withania somnifera. Next base: position 1,000 of record JBDJHY010229006.1, read on the forward strand.
TATAGGGTATGCGGTTTGAGTGCTCCACGGGTTCCTCTCGGTTTTGGATCATCCCAGAAAGGGAACATACCGGTAATTATCTATGCTTCTACAACCCCTCTTGACTAGGGATTATCCTGGACAGAGTGTATGCCAATGAATATTTGTGCTTCTTCTATAGCTCTCTTGACTTGGGACCATCCCAGAGGGGGAACATATCAAAACTCCGTTCTTCGGTATGGTTGACTACATTTCTTATCTCCGTTATTGTTATATCAATAACTACATTACTGACGTTAGTTGTACTCTACTAAGTCCTAGTTACACTGGTTATGATAGGACTAAAGGTATATGTTATATGAGGCACGGGTTGCTTACGACCCGAGTTAATATCTGTATGATCTGCCTTGTTAGTGGATCCTTTTCACTTGTTAGCCGATACTTTATACATTGATGATTATTATCGTCTCTGCTATCTTTAGCTTCTATTGTAGTTTCCCCTTCAAGGTGGTTTAGTATGTACCATTTCTCTACTCACGTTGATTTATCTTTACCTTGTTTATTCTTACCGATGCCTACTGGGTACCTGTTATTTTGGTACTCATGCTACACTTCTACATCTTTTCCTAATGTAGGTACTAGCACGAGCTTTTCCGACGGACGTGATCAAGCGTTGTAGCTGATATTTTCTAGAGATTCGGTGAGCAGTTGGCGTCCTTGCTGGTCGGTTTTCCTCTCAATTTTGGATCTATCCTAGTTGGTTCTTGAATAGCCATTTTTGTAGTTAACCCATTAGGGGTTATATTTGTGTATTCGTATATAGATGCTCTATAACCATGACACCATGTTTTGGGAGTTATTTTATGCTTGATTTTATATTTTCAGATTTCTTTTATGCTGTCCTTCTTTTCTTTCTATGTTTCTCCTCCTTCCTTTTGTTTTTGGTTTCTGATTACGGGCCCACCAGTATTCATCCTGGCTTGTTTACAGAAGAAAATGTAGACGTCATCACAACTCGATTTTTTATCGTGACACTAATATTGCAAAGGTTTCTAGTAACCTAGGTGATCCTACTGCACATTCCACGACTCGCAGATTGTGCACTACGCAATTGGAAAGTCGCCAAGCTTGTTCAGCGATCCCCTGTGTTCTTCAACATTTGGTAACTTGTTTCGATCTCTCATCTTAAGTTCTTAGTTTCTTTTGTCTTTCTAATTAACCTTCTTTGATTCTTAGTGTGTTGCAATACTTCACCTGCTTGTTGTTTATTAGTCTTTAGTATGCGTATTTCGTTGGTGTACTCGTTGAACTTCCTTGACTTCTACCGTTTGAGAATTTGAGTCGTCCGTTCTTGTTGAGTCGAAAGAAATCCATTCTTCCACGAAGATTAGGAGATCTTGACTTGAGACTTATACGAAGTGAACTTTAGATCAAATTCTTGAAAGACACTTTGAGGTGAGTGAGAGTTCAAACACGAGTGTGAGTGAGGCATTTTATTACTAATATTGCTTGTTCAAGTTGTGTAGGTACATGTTGGACCACAATGAAGCTAATCATGGAGTTGAACGCTCTCTCATAGATTCTATGGCCGAGTTGACAAGGCTTATGAGAGAGATGAGAGGAAGGTGGGAGTAATGGAAGAGAGGTTGTTACAGGTAGAAGGTGATACAAGGAGGTTCACCTCCATTGCAAAAGAGTGATGATAGAGGGAAGGGAAATATGTAGCAATCTATGACCATCACCCCGGGCAAGCAAGAGAAATGTGTATCCCTCCACTACCCTGAAGTCACTTTCTACAACCACTCAACCACCACCAAAATCCACCGCCATTAGTGAGATCTGATACTCTATATCCACAACCACAATCCTATCAACCGCCGTAATAGAATCCATCTTTTGTGGAAAACCAAAACCACCACCAAGCTCCTAAAAGAACTACATGTCATGAGTCTTTGCATGGGGTATGGATCTCAACCATTACTACCAAATGTTCGAGTACCCAATCCAAGTCCTTACTCCCACTACCTGTTGTATAATGAAGGGGTTGATAAGGTTAATCCTAATGTTGATTGGAGGTATGGAGATCGGGATGGTTATGGTGCCAAAGAGGCTTTAGTCGGGACCAAGGCATGGATAGGCAAGAGTAGGATCATAGAGAGGATAGGTACTGGGCTAATAGAGGAGATAGGCAATGGGTGGATAGAGGAGTTAGGAATGAAAACTGAGATGCTCAAGAAAGGAGTTTGAATACAATCAAGATCACTCTTCTAAAGTTCAAAGAAAGTAATGATCCGGAGGAGTTCCTAGAATGGAAGGTGCAAAGTGAAAGGATATTCTTCACCAACAACATATCGGATGCTTTGAAAGCGAAGTATGTCTTACTCAATTTAAGGGTTATGCTTCAATATGGTGGGAATCCAATAAAAGAGAACATGAGGACCGTCATGTTTATGACTTGCCTACTTGGCAAAAATTGATGGCTCTCATAAAAGCAAGGTACTTGACTCCCAATTATTATCAATAGGTTCTCAAGAAGCTATATGCTCTAAGGCAAGGTTCTAAGAGCGTTGAGGAGTACTATGATGAGTTTGAGAACTTGAGGTTAAAGTCCAAGATTGAGGAGCAATTACACTACACAATTATCCGGTTTGTGACAAGCTTGAGACCGAAGATCTTGAAAGTCAACGAGACTCGAGCAATATGAGTCTTGAAGCAGCTTTTCATGATGCCTCAAAGATTGAGGAAGACTTGAAGAAGGAGAGGTCTTACAAGGCCAAGAGCACTTCACTTCCTCATAGAGAAAAATAAAGAGAGAAGGAAATCATCACTTCCTCAAGAGCCTTAAAAGGGTAATAGCCCTATCAATCCAAGGTAAATACAAGAACAAAGGAGAATAGCCAATACGAAGGTACTTACTTTAGACCGAATCAAGGTACACCTTTTACTATTCAATGTTTCCGTTGTCAAGGTAGGCGGCATGTTCCTAGTAAGTGTCCTAATAGGAGGGTAATTGTTGGTTTCCATGATGGGTATCGCACCGAGGATGAGGAGGAGGGTGAGGATGAAGAAGAGGATGGTGAGACCTTGGAAGAGGTTGGAGAGACCTTAAGAGTTCCATTGGGACTCTTGGACTTCTTGGCAAAGTGAGCCTGATTCAGATAATGAATTAGAAATACATGTGAGGTTCTCTTGTGTATTTTGAGGAAGCTTTTGTGGGCTCTAAAGAAGGGTGAACTTAATCAAAGAGAGAATCTTTTTCACGCTAGATGCAAGATTCATAATGACATTTGCTCTATGATCATTAACAGAGGGAGTTGCACTAACGTTGTTAGTGAAACCTTGGTGGATCGATTATACATTAACACCACATTGCATCCAAGGCTATACAAACTTCAATGGCTTGATGAAGGAGGCGCTATGCAAAGTTAGAAAGCAAGCGGAGGTTGAATTCGAGATTAGAAAATATTATGAAGTTATTCTTTGTGATGTTGTGCCTAGGGTGGCTTGTCACTTGTTGCTTGGTAGGCCATGACACACATCATGGTCGTTCTAACAAATACTTCCTTTATCTTCAATGACCGGAAACTTTTACACTTACCATTGACCCCTATTGAGGTGAGTGAAGATTATAGGCTTATGAAAGAGCTAAAGGGAGCAAGTGTCAGCAATATGAAGGTGGGAACCAAGGAGAAGCAAAATGAGTTGGCAAGCAATATGAAGGTGGGAACCAAGGAGAAGCAAAATGAGTTGGCAATACCTAAGGGAAAGCGGTGTTTGGTGGCTACTATTGCAAAAGATGCTAACTAAGGGACTAAGATTTTGCCTAGTCTTTCTTCTTCTTCTTCTCTTTTTCAGGTTGATGAGCTAAAAAGGCTAATGGAATCCTTATCTAAGAGTTTGAGTCATCCAACACCCCTTGCTCAAGTTGGAAGAAAAGAGTGACCAAGCTTCTTGGACTGGGCTTACAAGGCCATTGGAAAGGAATCACAGACAAACAAAGAAATCTGGGGGAGTTGGTTCGATGCTTTTCCCCAAAGTAAGTGTTTATTCCCTTTTGCTCCTAAGTAACTCTCGGAGGTATGGTGATGATTCCTTTGAGTTGGTCCTAAATTTAGAACTACCAAGTCTTGATTCTTAATTCAAGGTGGAGAATGTTCCTTTGAACATTCCATTAAATGATTTTTATGTGCTTGATTGGTTTGGGGCTCACTATGTGTATCCCAAGATCCTTGTTGGTGATGTGAGTCCAATGAACATTCTTGTTGGCCTAAGTCATCCCTCTTGCCGCACTCATGTGGATAGGCAAGATCATGATATGATGTGAACTCTTGAAGGCATGATGAAGTTGTTACATAGAGGGTAGCCTTCTTCTTGGGGGAGTCTAAACTCTTGTTGCATAGTAATCTAGATACAGTCCTACACCCTCCTGTTTGCATGTCTTCTGTGGGTATTAGTGTTGTGTTGAAGGAAATCTCTTTGAAGTATAATGATTTCATGTGGTTAAAGAGTTTCCTTGTGAATTCATTAGGTTGGTCTTGTAGGGATAATGACATGGATACACTTGTTGTCCTACTCTTATTACTTATCATTCACTATGATCATACATTGGATCCTTTTTGTCATTACCTATGGGCCTTTGATGCTTTATGTTTTTGTGTACATGTCTTGAGTGTACGGGGTTTCCATTTCTTTGACCCCGGTGGTTCTCAAGCTGGATTCAACTTTTTGGATCTTATTTTGCCTTATTAGCGCGGTGTCGTATGTACTAACCCTTGTGTTAACCCTCATAGCAGACTTTGTGGGTTTTTGTTGTTGTCCTTGTGTTTTTTCAGGTTCCGGATTCGAGGACGAATCCTTTTCAAGAAGGGGAGAATGACACGGTCCTGCTAGGCACCTTTGATAGTGTCACAAGGTTCAAAGCCATGCTTGAAGATATGATACACATTGAGGAGTCAAATGACATCTTCAAGCACCTATTCAAACCTCCGAAGGACCAATTCCAAGTATGGAAGATACCATGGCTTAGGATGGAGGCTTCGGGAGACGAAACAACACCAAATGCACCAAAAGTGCACTGTGCGATATGGCTTGCGTGTTGGACTGGCGAGTTGCAGATTGGACAGCATGGATCGCCAAGCTGCAGCCTCAATTTTCCCGTTTCTGGAATTTTGCGCAATGCCATACCTATCTGGCAAGTCGCATGTTGGACTAGCGAGCCAAAGTGTATGATCCGCGAGATTAATTACACGTTCCGCGACGGTGTTTAGTTTTGGTGCCCTTTTTCAAACTTTGTAATAACCATTAGTACTAGTACAAATACTAGTTCTACTTAAATTCTAAGAGACTTTTGATGAATTTTATGAGCTTAGTTGAACTAATGCTAGTGATTAACCTAGATTGTAGCTAGATTAGAGTAATCTAAGCTTGTAGTTGATCATTTAAGTGTGGATTTCACTTATTTGATCTTATAGCTTCTTTTGATTCAACTCAAGCCTTGTCATCTCCCATTTGTGGATTCAAGTGTGTGGTTACATATTGATTGGATTTGGATTCAATTAGATTTCATTGAAATTGAGTATAGTCTGAAGGTAACTAGTCCTTCAATTCTAGCTAGTTCCCTTGATTCTCCTTAAATTCACATATCTTTTCTTATTTCAATTTCCGCGTTTCGGCATTGATTAAATTTTACTAATCAAGGTCGTATCATGAGGTGAGAATTGCTCAAAACCATTTAAGAAGACATTTCTGCTCCCTCAAGCAATGAGGGTCATTTAATAGCACAATAGCTAAATAAAATTAACTATGTCTTCAAATAAATAAATAACATCCTTTACTCAGACTTACTTATATCAGATAAGCTCAAGAAAGGAAGAAATTACCTCTATGTAAGAAGAAATTGCATTCCGACTAGATCCATGTGGTTCCTTCATTTTGGCTATTGCCTCCTGTATAAGATCATCTAATCTACACCAATGAACAAACAACACAAGTTTGATAGATTGTAACGTAAAGGCAAGTTCCAGAGTGAGTATTTTTGAGAAGGGAAAAAAGAGGCAATTGCAGAACTAGATTATCTGAATTCCAAACTTGTTATTAGAGTTTCAGATTTTGACCAAAAGATATAAATTAATCGATTAGTAAAAATCAATATTACATAGTTGGTGCCATCTATTTAAGGACTTAATAAGTTTTTCAAAGAATTAAAAGTTGAGTACCAGAAAAACAAATTAAGGGAAGAGGACAAGAACTCTAACCCACTTTTGCAGAGAGCACAAAAAGGAGAGAGGTTGAGCCGTGACGTCTATCTTACAATGAAACAACACTATTCTTACATGGAGACTTACTTCAACATTTCATATGAAACTTACAAAAAAACAAACAAATCAATCGATCAACTTTACCTCAATCCCAAGTTAGTCGAGGCTTGTTATCTGAATCCTCTATGCTTTGCACTCTATTCAAGTCATATCCAGAAAACTCATCATAGCTAATCTATTTACTGGTTGACAACCTCCCGCAACCGATAACCTTTATCCGAGCTTGAGAATGTTTATGATATGTTTACATAATTACACCGCCAGAATTTGCAAATACACAACCGAAACAAAAATAGTGCACCAAATATAAACAAAAATATCAGGCTCTATGCGACAACAGCAGATGCCTCCTATGTTGCTCTGACTCGGATGCAGAACTAGAGGTCGGATCTTTCATGATTTAAGTTTTAAGATTTGGGGATACGGATATAGGTATGGATACGGGTGTTGAAATTTGGCTAAAAATGATTCAAATATATAAAAATAGAGTTATAAAATACAAATTATGAGATATTATTTAGAAAACTTGAGAAAATATTGATTTAAAGGACAACCATGGAATGGGCTAAAAGGAAAAGGAGTGGCATAGAAATTTTTATTTACTAGGTATTTCATTTTCTTCAATTTCACCTTAGTTTTTGTTTTGATTACATAAATGATTGAATTCTCCATCAATTTTGGTCAAAGTACCCAAAATCAACTGACTAGATTGGGTACAGATCCAACACCCACACTCATGTCATGTCTACACGGGTGCAGTGCCGATAGTAAAGAGTCCAAGCAACTTAGGATGCCCCCACTTGAAGCACCGTCCCTTTTTCTCAGTTTTGCAAGATTCCTCTCTATAAAGAGGTGCCTAGCGCGCATTTGATTCCAGAGGTAAGAAGGAAAAAGATATACAGGAAGATAGCTGCCATGCAAGATACCACTAAAACAATATGAACTGGGACTTCAATTATCGGTGATAAGAAAACACCAAGTTAGCCAATAAACCTTTTCTATAACAGAGCCAACTGACTTTCAGTTCCAGAACTAAATGGTTTATATAAAGTTCCTTAGTTAAAGGTATTGCTCTCTCCATTTTTATTGATTTGTCCTAGTTTGACTTAGCACGAGTTTAAGAAATAAAGAAGACTTTTGAAACTTGCGTCTTAACTTAAATACGTGTGTAAGAACGAAAATACTTTGACTCTCGTGGTCTAAAATATTTAACTGGATGTGTTTTTCTTTAAATAACCGTGGTGTCTGGGCCAACTTTCGCACCTTAACTAATTTCACGGAATACCTGCCACTTTCTACCAACAACAAATACTAGGTAACTCTGTCTGCCAAGGCGGGACAAATGGGAGAATAACTAGTGGTTTTTTTGTCTCTGCTAGGATTTGAACCTAAGACCTCATGTTCTCAACCCACTTCATTCACCACTAGATCACATCCCTGGGTGCGTATAAAGGATGTGGGTGTAAAGCGTTACTAAATATAGAACTCTTTTAAATAAACTAAAATGGAAAGTAAGACAAACAAATTGAAATGGAGGAAATATTAATTATTAAATGCATGAAACTTTGCATCTCCAAATATGCTTTGGTTAATTATTATTAAAAGATTTAAGTGCTTCACCATCTCAAAAAAAGTTTTGCTAGATATCTTATGGAGTGCACTATTTTCTTAGAAAGTGATTTCAGAAGCTTATAAGGCAACAAATAAATAATACTATTTTTCTCCAAAAGCTCTCCAGCACAACCCTTAAGACCAAATTTACAAAATCCAAGATCTGAATAAGGAAGACCTAAGTGAATCAGTAGCTTAATAACCTTGAAAGTGGTTTTTTAGAGACAAAATCCTTCAATATTTCACCAGATGAAGCAAGAGGTTTAGTATCAGGAACTTCTATATCATTCTCACCAACAGAGCTAACCAAGTTGCTGTCATCGTGCTTCGGTGTAGGCTGAACACTTCTAGACACAACCCTCCCTCGATGCCGAGATCCCCAACCACTAGTCATGGCATGTAAGTTCCTCCATTTATCCTGTCCAGGAAAAACTAAGCCCATCAAGGAAGCTTTCACTAACCAAAGCAAGCCAGAAAAACTAAGGGGAAAAAAGAAAAGCAAAACCAGACACAGACATTGTAGCAATGCATCAATAGTATTACTATATGAATATAGGGCATACTCCAGCCGCGAAATAAGCTTCCAACAGTAGGAAAAGACGAGATTAGATAATGTTGTTATGTCTGGTACCTTCAAGTCCACATTTGAGCGAGAGCGCAACACGGTAGCAAATTCTGGATCTTTAAGAATGGTACTCCATTTGCCAACCCCATACTTTGCTACACCAGCTTTAAGGGCAGCTTCTTCTTCTGATATCCACTTCTGCTTTGGAGCACCCATTAATAGGTTGACAAATTTCTGACACTGAATACAGAAGTTGAGCTCTCCTATCTAGAGAAACATCTTCACTATTCAGAAAATAAAAAACTGAGTTATGAACAAAGCAAGTACCAATGTCGTTGCATAAATTATTCGAAGAACCTTTAAGGCCAAACCCTTCACAAGGAAACCACACTTTAAAACTCAAAATACAATTTTTTTTGTTCTTCTACCTTAGTTTTTATTCTAAAATGGTACATCAAACAAAAGAACAAACCAGAAAGCGTGAAATTGCCCCAACACTGCTGTGTTTCTATCATCAGTCCGAACAGACAATCACATACCAACAAAAAGAGTAGGTGACATAAGCCTTTGGGTACATGCACAAAGTCAAAAGTCTTCTTTTCGAGTAAGAGAACTTCTGTTACAGTCAGAACGTTTTTTCACAAAGAAGATGTAATAATAGTTTGACGTAAAATCTTGTTAAGCTTAAATTGGAAAACCACATTAATATTTTTGGTACTGTTCCTGACTAGAAGGATAGCAGTTCTATGCAATATCGACAAGTACTGAGAACGGAGTCAGGCAAACCAAAACCATCGATTATATGTTTAAAAGTGTACATAAAAAAGAAAAGTGGAAAAAAGCCAACCAGTGGGTCGAGCATCTAATCTTATTAAGAATTGTCCGCCATCACCTCTCTTTTGATCCTCAAAAGAATATTCAACAATATTTCTGATGAAAAGAAGAATTATCCCAAACAGACATAACAAAACTGGGGAGACAACTACTTAAGATAACACTTCATTGACAAGGTATGAGAAGCCAAAACCATAAACTGTAATACGACCACCAGCAAGTACACTATCTATAATGCATGTACTGGAAGGATCACAAGGAATTGTCTGAAAAAAGCACGACAAATCAAATTTGTACCATGACAATGGCATATGCTCGTGTAGCCAAGATTTTAAACGCCATCTACGCATAGTGATAAGCACATTTACAGCACACAGTCAAACAAACGAGTTGAATGAAGAAACACTACTATAATAAATCTTAATATGCAACCAAGGATTGGAAAGCCAAGCAAATTTTTCCTTGTCCAACTGGCTGTGTACAGGTGCAACATTAACTTCAAGGCACTTGCAGTCATACTTCATGCTTTAGTAGGGATAATTAGGACTCGAGTTTTATGACGCCCAAATCCAAAAGATGAAGGTGGCAGCAATGAGGACGTTGCGATGGATGTGTGGAGCTACTAGGACAGATAGAGTTAGGAATGAGGTAATTCGTGATAAGGTGAGGGTGACTTCTGCGGAAGACAAGATGTGGCAAGCAAGGTTGAGATGGTTCGGGCATGTGAGAAGGAGGGGCACGAATCCTCTGG
>JBDJHY010229016.1:0-11056 GCA_039654485.1 Withania somnifera
GGGCGTCATAATTTTTTATTATAAAGGTATCACCAAATCATCATGGGCAATGTCAATAACAAGTACATAATTAAGCCCTAATTTATACATCAAGATACCGATTTCAATTACATAAGTCAAATCAAAGTCGCTTATATATCAAATCAAGTGTATGATGCAACAATTTCATCAAGAAGTCACATTATCACAACTTTATCATATTAGGCCTGATATGCTTGATATTATCAACCCAAAGTACCTATTTCTCCCAAATTATAACAAACCATCATGCAATTGTAAAGACTCTATAGAATGACTAGAGAAATCTCAACTTGCCTTTAAGGAGGACAAAACACTCAAGTCAAAGTATTTCTCTTCATACGTACTTTTGTACACCCCCAATCTATTCAAATATGAATTCTACATAAGAAGAAAAAACTATCAACACCCATATTGCCATATTTTAGAATTGGATCCAAAAGGTCAACTCAAAAAGTCAAACCCGAATCATAAGGGAAATCTAGAATTTTATTTTAAAATAATGTTACCTATAACTTGAGGAGTTCAAATATGATTTTTTTTTAAAAAAAGTAACAAAGTTACAAACAACCTTGAAATCATCAATATATCAAATATTAACTTAATTGGGAAAATCTCAAATTCAAGCTTATAAGCAGTTTAAAATAATAAAACAGTTAATAAATTAGTGAATTTATGGTAAAATCAGCTTACCCATAGCATAAGGATACTAAATATGAAATTACATCAAAGACCAAGTACGAATTGATAAAACTTTAAGTGTTCTCCAATAATTTCATGGAGAAAAGCATCTAAAGAAATCATGAAAGAATGGCAAAAGGAGTATTGGGTACTAACCTCCTTATTAAAACTAGAAGAATGGTTCAAGTATCACCCAATTCTGAGCTATAAAACTACTAATATGCTTAAAATACCAAATAAACACAGTCTCAGATTTAAATACACTAATCAATAAACTATAAATTTCTGCACCAGCAATGTTGGTTTTGCTAAAAATGCATAACTTCTTCATTTGATAGCGAAAAGAACCTATTTATTTTGTGTTTGTTCTGAAATTTCAATACGAGTCTATTAGTACCATCCACAAAATAAGTTCATTTCAGTCAAGTGATACTACTAAAACTATAAAGTCAAAAACTTCAAACTTCGAACGAGTATCCAAAACTCATGCAGAGCCTCCCCAACATAAATGAATATTGTAAACCACTTGCAAATCACATTTCAGAACTACTGGAATCATCAAAACACGCAAACAAGGTCATCTTTATCAAAGGTTGACCGAAGTAAACTCTTAACATAAGAGTCTTCAAATAATGACTCAAAACTATCCGACAGCCTCAGGAACAAAAACAAACCTTCAAATAGACCAAATATACAACTTAAACTTCAAAATTATCTGTCACGACCCCAAAAAAGAGTTTTGATGGCTTCTACATCACACTTGTAGACAAGCCTATCTCTAGTCCAGAGCAACAGCAGTGGGCTAGCACCAAGAAACCTAAAAGAAAAGAAGAAGGAGGTGATAACATGAAATAGAGAAAGAAAACATAGCACATAACCCAAAATGACTCCCCAGAACTAAGTTTAGTAGTTGTAAAGCAACTATATATATACAAAAGGGTACAAGTATAACCCACAACAGGGCAAAACTACAAAATTGTTGTCTAGACTCTAAGTGGGACATTTGTTGAAAACAGAAAGATGATCAGCCAGTATGAATGTCAACTGCTCATTGTATCTTCTAAACATCACAAGGCTATTCCACACGATTGCGTTCGCCCTGATATCTCTCATCAATACATACAGGAAAAGATGTAGAGTGTAGCGCGAGTACCAAAAAACATGATTACCCAGTAGGCATCATAGGCCAACCATACAAATGTAAGCATAAGCAAGGTAAAGAACAACCATAGAAAACAAAGTAGAGGCACATAGTGGGCAACCAAAATATAACTATAACAATAGCTAGTAAGTACAGTGAAGGGTCAACTATTAGCGTGTGTAGTACTAGCTAACAAGTACGAAAGAAAGCTACCAACAGGGGATAACTCATAGAATCAGGCCACGTAAAAATCATGACCATACAAGACAAAGACTTGGAGATCCAAGATAGCCAATTTAAGTAAGGACCAAAATAGAGAAAGAAAACCATTGAGAGTGCGATCACTGTATGTAACAATTACTATAACGAGGAAACTAATCAATGAAACCAGAGTAGCAATCAAGACTAGATAGAAATACACACATAAGCACATAATTAACCTAATAGAACTTCCCCTGTAAGTCCAGAGGGTTGAAACCAACACATAGAGAATGCAATGCAACGGGGTCCTGGAAAGGTATAGAAAATTTTAGCATGCTCCCTCTCTAGGATAATCCCAAAATCGAGGGGGAACCACAGAGGTCACGAACCACATACACATACAATAGTGTTAGGATGCTTCCTATCTTGGATAGTCCTGAATTAAGAGGAACCTAGGGAGGACTAGAACTGCATACCCTATAAATAAGTGTCTTCTGCTCCCTCTATGGGATAATCCCAGAATCGAGAGAAACCCATGAAATCTTCCCTATATACTTACCCAACCTACTCTGTATACCCCTCCCCTAGCCACGCATCATACCTCAGGCATGATGCCCCAAGTCGAAAGGTCCATGGAGGGACCTATACCCCCATTCAACCAAGTAAAAACTCATTTAGTATCATAGTCATTAGGATCAAAAGGATAAAACTTGGGCTCATCCCATATATCACATCTTAGTGAAAATACATCTGTCTCCATGTAGGTAAAAATTCATATATCAGCAAAAAACCATTTGTCTCCATGTAGGCAAAAAACCATATCTCAATAAAATCCATTTGTTGCCATGTAGGCAGTATCAAGAAAACATGATGATAGTGAGAAAATAGCCTCAATTATGTGAGAAAATATCTCAATACTACTCATGAGCACAGTCGTGGAAAGAATAAATATATATAAGAAATAAATTTTTGGTAATTACCCTTTTGAAAATCAAGTTACCTTTTAAACCATTTAATGCATGCTCACAACACACAACAAATCAGCATACTAACTAGCCTAAGCTCCTAACTGGAACCTATAAGATTGATGCTAAGCCTTATTCACAAGGTATAATCTCCCTTAGCCCATCCACTGTCCCTAACCACGAGTTACCGTATTCCAGATACCTCAGATGCCCATTAAGGGCAAAGAACGTACTCGTATATAGGGGAACACATGGAACTACCAAAACTCAGTCTAATACCACTCATTCCTATGTTTGTACCATACTAGGGAAAACCAATATCATTCAAAGTTGCTCCCTATCTACAAAGCCAAATCTGGCTAGGCATAATATCATCACAAAAGGAAGCTAACAACCCAGCATAGTCAAACCATACCCAACTAGGTATGGGGTAATCACATAGGGCTACAAACTGACCAACAAGCTGACTCTAGCTACCTATGGCCCCAAAAGGGCCCACACCTTCCCTAATTACAATTAATAGCTTTAGGTAAAACACAAATAATCAGTCTATCTAGATAGTCTCTAAAGCCACCAGCCTAAATCGGGGGATAGATGTTAGTTTAATCCCCTTCACAGCCTCACTACGGTCTAGAGTTATCATATAAAAATACATATCAAAGGTGTTACTCCTCCTCCATCCATACTACAGTCCAGAGTCAGCGTGAGTGTCACCACCCAATACCTGGATAGTGATGGCATCTACCGCCTCCAGCGGATAACCCTACTCCCCCGGCCTGGAGCGACAAGCAATGGGTTGATAACAAGTCTTGACTATAATAAAGCAATAGGGAGTAAGATAAAAGGAATATATATACAATGGCAAGAAAACTACAATACCTCCCAGAACTTATGACTGTGACAAAATAGAGCTCACTACATCAGAGTATCATAAGGTAGTATATACAACTGCTCCAACAAGAGGTAAATATAAAACCATTCTGCCTTAAACAAGATAAGGAAGAATCCCAACACCGCTGGATAACACACTCAGACTGAATGCTTGAATATACCTTGATCTCTAAATTGCCTGCTTCTATATTCAGCATATCAAGTCTCCTGCCAAGGCCCACTCTAGTATCTGCACCACAAAAATATTACAAAAGTGTAGCATAAGTATGAAAACACAAGGACCCAAGTAGGGAATCATCGGTCGACCGGGCTCAAATCAAATACAAGTAAGAACAACAAGTAAGTAAAACAAGTCAAAAGAAAATAAAGTAAAAACATTATGAAAAATAAAACATAAGGATAAGGAAGAGACTAAAAGCAACGAACGCGGGTCCCGAGCCTACAAAAATGTACCTGGTATCTAGATCTCTCAACCAACAGGTAGAACAAGTACAACTAAGGGAAAACAATCATATAAGTCAAATAGAAAGCATTAACAAACAAAATTCGAGGGTACCACATCCATCAGTGGATACATACAACACAAAGAAACTCTTCATGACCCCCTCTTAAGCCCAACTAGCAGAAACATGTAAGAATGAATGTGTAAGGGTGATGGAAAGTAAATCTAAACTATGCCATATCATACTGGGGGACTCCACCCCAAAAATACCAATACCGGGGAACTCCACCCTAAAAGTGCCAATATAGTGGGCTCTTGCCTAAAAGTACCAATACCATAGGACTCTTCCACAAAAGTGACAATACCAGGGGACTCCGCCCTAAAAGTTCCAATACTAGGGGACTCCACCCCTGAAGTGCCAATACCGAGGGACTCCACCTCAAAAGTGCCAGTACTAGGGAACTCCACCCCAAAAGTGCCAATAATGGGGTCTGTGCCTTGGAGGGTCGAGCCTTAAATACCCCATTAGTACCCATATTAGAGGTCAGTCCATCATCTGCACCATACTCAGGGTTTGTTCCTCAGAGGATTGCACCTCAAACTCGAGTGTAGGGAAAATATACTATCAGTACCCATATCAGAGGTCGGTGCCTCATCTGTTCCATAATCAAGGTATGTGCCTTGGAGGACCATACCTCTAGATCAAAAGTAGGGTCTAAGCCTTGATAAAACAGTGGTACCACCCAAATCAGCAATAAACAAGTACATGATTGTGCCATAACAACAATGATAATAAGAGAAATGAAAATAATAGGGCACACATCCCTACTACTGCCATTTTGAGTAATAACACGTGTATCATCAATGACAGTTAAAAACCTCTTTGTCCTATTATATCCAAAAATAGCGCCATACCACAAGGTGGTCATGGAAATATGTATAAGTAAGAGAAAAATCCTCATTTAATTAGTGGTTAAGTTGAGAAGAACTTCTAGATTTAATAAGTTAACCTAAGAATATAAAGCTAACATAGCGCCAGGACACACCTGTTCTCAATCACCAGCAACCAGAATGTAAAATGAATGAATGTGGGTCAATCAAGAAAAAGGCAATGTACTCAAAATCTAGAAAATCCCAAAGGCACCAGCTAAGTGCACAACTCTCTCGAGTAAATAAAAAGTAATCATTACCAATAAACACAACCAGAAGGTCACTTCCAACAGACTAATCACAGCCTACGACTAATGAAGAGCCCGCGCACAGGCCCCGAAAGGTAAAAAGGTATAAATAAATAGAAGGAAAGTCATGCTAACTATTAATCTAGTCCATCGACTGGCTGGAAAAAACTAGCATTCAACAAGAAACCAATCTAGAATAAAGGAAAACCTAGCCTACCTTGACACAGGTGAAAGGCTCCTACAAGTCATGCGTGCAACCCGAACAGCTCCAAAATCACCCAACATGGCTCAAAACTATAAAATTAAGGATATGATAGTGAAAACAGAAAGGCCAACACCCATATTTCCTAAAATAACTCGGGTTGGAACCAGAACTAAAAATGGGACTGCAGGTCCCAAAGTTTAAAAAATATACCATGGGTACCAAATGCGTAAAGCACAACATAATGAGCATATAGTACGATACTGAGGTCAAACTGAAAGGAAACAAGAGGGAAATCAGGTTCCAAAGTGAGGGAAAAAATATTCAAACAAACGCTAAAAAGGGCTAGGCAACAAAATTTATCCTGAAATAAACTAGATCAATAGTGAGACGCCACCTCCCACACAATGCCCAGTCATGATCCCCAAAAAAGTACTTTAAAACAACTATATAAGCTCTCAACTAGGGAGTAAAAAATGAAGTGAAATATCTCTTAGTATGTTCTGATAAAGATCAACTGATGAATGAGTATGCATCTTTAAGAATAGAATATGAAACTCTTGAAGAAGAAAGCCATTTTACTAAGGAACTTTGTGAAAGACTTTCACCTAATGAAAAGTCTAAAGCCACTACTATTTAGAATAATTTAGAAGAAGATGTAATGAAACTAAATTCAAAACTTCTAGATCTTTTTGAACAAATGGTAGGCTGACAAAAAAAGTTGGAGAAAGACAAAATTGATCTACTCAATGATCAAAGGTGGATAAAATCCAAGAGAGTCACTCCACCTCTAAACATGGTAAATGATTCAAATTAGTAACTCAAAATTATCCATATTACAACTCATCTAAGATAAGACTGTGTACATCGTGTAGTAAGGGAGGACATCATAAAAGTCAATTCCATGTGCAATTCAAATCAATATAAAATAATTTGAACTTTTCAAAAGAAATAAGGAACAAAAGGGAATAAGGATTCTAACAAAAGTAAAAAACTTCCTCACTAGGATAATAGGGATTTCATACATCCCTTCAATCATAAGAAGAGACCTAAGTTAATATGGGGGCCTAAAATAACTCTTGTCTGATTTTTATAGAAAAAGGTAAGAGGAAGGATCAAGTCGCGGCACATGGATAGTGCATTCTCAAGACATATGACTGGAGACAAATAAAACTTCCTCTCACTCACAAATTTAAAAGGTGTAAGTGTAGCCTTTGGAAATAGAAATATAAGAGAAATATTTGGGATTGGAAATGTAGGAAGGTCCACATCTCAAGCCATTAAGGATGTGTACCTAGCAGATAGGATAAAATATAGCTTGTTAAGTTTATCTTAAATGTGTCATAAAGGAAATAAAGTCTTGTTCACTTCTACTAAATGCAAGGTAAAAACTCCATAAAATTGTTAACTAGTTCTCAAATTAAGAAGATACAATAATATCTAGAAAGTTGACATCATGGATCCATTAGAATTAAAGTTGATGAATCTCAGTGTTGTATATGAAAATACACTGTTATGGAACAAATAATTAGGACATGCTAGTTTTCCTTTGATCAACAAATAATTGAATAAATACCTGGTTCTTGGACTTCCTAAGGAAATAATAAATGATAACATTATGTGTGATGTTTATACTAAAGGGAAACATGTAAGGTCTTTATTTAAATCTAAGAAGATGGTCGGTACTACTAATCCACTATAACTACTTCATAAGGATCTATGTGGACCTATGAGTTGCAGAGTAGAGGAGAAAAGTGATATGTGTTTATGATAGTCCATGATTACTCAAAATTCACCTGGACAGTTTTTATATATTCCAAAAATAAAACCTTTTGAACATTTTAGATTTTTGTCAAACTAGTAGGATCTAATCATGGAACTGAGTTTAAGAATGCAAACTTCATGACTTTTCGTGATGATAATAGAATAGACCATAATTTTTCTGCTCATAGAACCCCTCAAAAAAATAGATGTATGAAGAGAAAGAACAGAGCATTAGAAGATATGGCTAGAATAATTCTCATAGCTAGTGGACCTCCCAAGAGCTTTTTGGCTAAAAATATTGAACATTGCATGTTATATCATCAATGGGTGTATGATCATTCCAGTTGCAATGACCCTAAAGTTCATTCTTATATTTTGTGAGTATTTTGACCATTTTCCCTATCCATAGACCTATTATATCCATGGTTGGTTTGGGTGCGGGATATGATTTGAGGTAAAAGTTTGAGAATTTTGAGTTTTGGAGCTTTTAAGTTCAAATGAGGAATTATAAGGTTCATATAGATTTTTAGACATCATATCAGAAATTTATCAGTTCCTTCGGTTCCAAAATATTGATTTTGGTCTATTTACACTCTTATTTCCCATTTTAAAAGTTCTGTGGTGACTTTGAGTGTTTAGACGGGATAAAGTTGAAGTTTTAAAATGCTTGACTTGAGTTATGTTTAGTCTTAGAGTACTTTGATAAAAAATCTGATGGTTCAATTGGATTTGAGAGGTGGAATATGTCCTAGAATGAGGAATTTTATATTTTCCTGTGGTCATTTTGTTAGTTTTAGTTAAAAATGGATCCTTAATGAGTATTGTGTCAAGGAGACTTCATATGCATGATTTGATGGTTCCGTTGAGTCAGAAATATCAAAAGTGGTATGTTTTCATATATGGTTTGTGTTAGGGATTCTAAACGAATCCTGAGGGGCCTGTCGGAGTCATTTTTCCTTATGAAATAACTATTTTTTTTTTGTTTCTATTA
Organism: Withania somnifera; assembly: GCA_039654485.1. Lineage (NCBI taxonomy): Eukaryota > Viridiplantae > Streptophyta > Magnoliopsida > Solanales > Solanaceae > Withania > Withania somnifera. Next base: position 8,475 of record JBDJHY010229016.1, read on the forward strand.
TCCATGACTTCCTTCTCCAAATTCACGACGATGGGTCACATTCATGGAAGGTAATGATGATCATTTTACATGCAAACCACGAATCAAAATCTTAGTTTGGCAAGGTATAATCAAGGTTTTCAAAGATAATCAATTGGATAAGTTCCTAAACATATTTCCTTTGATTTTAAGTCACTTTAACATGATTTCACATAGAAAATTCATGGCTTTGAGGCCTAAACCAATGAGTTAAATGTTGAATTGAAAAATGAATAAACTTTTAATTTTAACAACAAAATGGGATAGGTTTTTAATGAAACTTAATGTTTAACATCCCAGAGTGATGGATAATATTTTTTGTGACTAAATTTCGATCTTAAAACTATGGGCCCGGGGTTGGTTTTTACATAAACCTTGATTATTTGATTTTGGGTGTTAATTAGTATAGTTCTTGTATAGGTAACTAGATTCCACTCGATAGGATGATATTTTCATGGTAAAAACACTTGAGTAGCTAGGTTTTTCAAATTAAGGAAAGTTGAGGTTTAATGGCTTTCTATCCATTGTTAACAATTGCTTGTTCATTGTCCAATTGTCTACTAGTTGACTTGTTGTCTTGGAAAGATATAGGTGATTCTGGAAAACAAATATTATCTATCATGTTGGTTTTAAAATGAAAAAATAGGTTTAATGAACACACTTGATAAATTTATTGAACCATGATCATATTTGATGAATTTGTTGGATCATGGCTTTGCTTGAGTTGTATTATAAATTGTTAGTTTGAAACATGTTGTTAGAAATGATGACTTGAATAAGTTTTTAAGACCTAAATGTATATTAGTTGATGAATTTTCCTAATAATAAATAAATGACAACCTTGATATCAAAAATATGGATGTTTAGGAGGCTAAATTGGAATAAAAAAACTATTCTTAATAGAATTTGCCCAAAAGGGCTTTATGTGTTAAATCAAAATCTCGACTTGTGATTCTTTATATCATTGATTTGTAATTATTATCCATTGATGAAACTTGATTATGAGTATTGAACTATGCCTCGAAGAGATCACCGTACTTGTTGATATTGATTTGGTTGTCGATAGAGCCTTGATTGAAACTATGGTAAATACATAGCCAAGACCCTAATCGGTAGTATATATTTAGTTTATAACATTATTTTATTAGAAGGTTAGAGCCAAAACCATGATTGAATACCTATATTATTGGAAGAGAAGAGCCAAGAACTTGACTGGATTCCTATACTATTGGAAACACACAATCGAGACCCAAACCGGGTGTCTAAAATGAGGAATTAATATTGAATACTTTCAATGATTTGAAAAATACTATCTCTTTTGATTTATATTTGGGATTGAGTCGTTTATTGATGATTTTCATCGTTGTTGATCTTGACTTTGTGAAACTTTGTTGCCATTATATGACTTGGATATTTGGTGTAACTCTTTGTAATTGTTTGTAATTACATAAACTGTTGCTGGATATATCTATTGAAGGTCATTGTAGTTGAAGGAAAGGTTTGGATATTAGGGGCTTTTAATTCTCTTTATAGTTATCCAGTCAAGGACGCTGGTGAGGATCATTGTTTTGTACTCATTTCTTATTTTTTTCACTCTTGTACAGGTGCTAAGCCCCGAACTTAGTATTTACCTCTCTTTTACCACTCTAGGAGAAGTTTGAGGACTCGAAGATATCTGGTTGTCCTTCCATCAATTGCCAAGGATTCCTCATTATCTTTATTTGCTAATGTCTTTTCTTTGTAAAGACTCAATGTCAGACCTCATTGTAATCCTTATTAGAGGCTTTTAAAATAGTGGCTACCTGGTTTTGGAATTTATGATAAAATACTTCCGCATTAATTACTTTACTTGGATATTTACTTTTTTTTTTCATTTAAACTGATTTTCCATTCCTTGAATTTTTCAGTTAGGCTGACCTACCCAATTGGAAGGTAGGTCTCATCATACCAGATTTTGGGGTGTGACAAGTTGGTATCAGAACTATAGGTTTATAGGTCCCACAGTAAATAAGCCATGTTTTATAGAGTCTCGCAGATTGGTACGGAGACGTTTTTTACTTATTTTTGGGAGGCTACCAAACTTTAGGAAAAGTCTTATCCATCCTTTCATTCTACTCTAGAATGGTCGGCTTATTAAGTGTTGAGGTGTCCTATGCTCTCTTAACAGATGACTGGATCATGACTTCTGCAGACAAAGGGAATTAAAACTAGATTTGTACCAGCTACCCATGGAAGGGGTAGAGGCTGAGGACAAGTAGGGGTAGATTTCAAGGAGTTGGACTAGTTGGAGGGAGTGCTAGAGCAGACATTCCTAAGACTAAGTATGAGAAGAGAGAGGATCTAGTTCCATTGGAGGGTATCACTACACATTCCCTGCAGAGTACCTTATTGAGGATTTTGAATGCTCTTGAGAGGATTGAGATGAGTATGGCTTACAGGGAAAGATGCCTCATACTTCTAGGAAGCTCTCAAGTGTCTTGTTAGGAGACGATGGGTATCTTGATAGTGGTATTTAGTTTCCACATCATGGGTCATCTCATCCTACTATGTATGTATCCAGGGTT
>JBDJHY010229025.1:0-11056 GCA_039654485.1 Withania somnifera
ACTATTTTCTTTTTTTTTCATTAGTTCCAGGAAATGTTCCCTCCCCCAAGCTTATATTTTTTCCTTTGAAGCATTATATTGTAGTTTTGATCCATTAAAACATATTTACGTAATTCTACACCTAATTCTACCGGGTAAATTCATGTTTTCACTTTTATAATAGTGTTTTCTATTGAGTATAAGCTTCCAGGGTTTATATCTTTCGATTCTACCGTTAAAATTAGGTCTATTTTATACCGTGCAGCGTATGAACTGTGTTCTACGTGTGGACATAAATATTTTCAGTTTTTGAGCTTTTAGGATTTATGGACTCGATTTTAGCTGGGACTTTGACCCCACTATTTATATAGCAATATGGAGTCTTGTTTTACTTGTATTAACAAGATTGACATTTATTAATAGACTTGCGTGATTTCGAGCTTTGTACGTGATTTTGAATAATCACAGCATATCGTTCGAGGATATAATCGAAATCTACTTTATTCAGATTAGGTATTAGTATATTATATGCTTGGTAAAGTACCAGCTCGGGGTTGTGATGATTATTTAGGCCCCAATATGCTTATATATCCGGCCTATTACCTATTTAGCTAGCTTGTATCTTAACTACTTACCCTGTGGATGTATTGCGCTACCCGCGTGTTTCACGCTGACTCTGGACTGTAGTGTGGCCGGAGTAGGAGTAACATCTTTAATGCGTATTGTCATACGCGGAGTCTGGACCGTAGTGAGGATGGGGAGGGGATTAAACTAGTGATTAGAGCTTAAAAACTATCCCTCGATGTAGGCTACTGACTTTAGAGTAGATCTAGGTAGGCTGATTATTTGTATTTACCTCAATTATTATGTGTAATTGTGGCAGGTGTGGACCCGTTTGGGGCAATAGATAGCTGGTTATGGCCTTTTTTCCCAATTAATAGCTCTATGTGATTACCCGTACCTAATTGGGGTATGGTACTACTATGCAGGGTCGTTAGTTGTTTCATGTGGTGACCTCGTGTTGGGCCGGTTATAGCTATTCTAGGTAGTATCTTCCGGCTGGATGGTATTGTACCTAATCTTAGATGGATGTATTGAGTAGTTAGCAACCTTGTGTGGGGATTTTCCCTAGTCCGGGATGAGTCTGGGAGCAAAGATAATTTGGCTAAACTATGATGGCTCTATAATTCTTCCTATATACGTGTGTACTTAGGCTTTTAAAAATTGTGGCATCTCTGGTGTGGATAGCCAATATTCAAGATCATGATGGGGCTAGGAGAGACTATGTTTCATGTCAGAGCTTGGCATCTATTCGTTGGTTCGTATAAGGTGTTGATGGGAATTGTGTTCCAGGTACTTAGGTTATTAGTGTCTGCGCCTATGAGCGGTATAAAACTATTTTACCCCATCATTTGAGACGATCCCCTTGCAAGTTTCATGATCTAGGATACTATTTATGTGACGATGGTAGGAATCTTGCTATGATATGAGGTTTTTCATGCAGGTTTAAGTCCCTCCACGGACCCTGCCGATCTAGGTTATTATGTTTGGACAATGATGTGTAGCCCAGGGAAAGGATATATGGGGGAGTAGTGGTACATGGTTTGAGTCCTCCGTGGGTCCTTCTTAATTCAGTACTATCCAGAGAGGGAGCATTCTGGAACTTCTATTAGGGTATGCGGTTCGAGTCCTCCAGGGGTTCCCTCAATTCGGGTTCATCCCATAGAGGGAACATACCGGTAAATATTTGCGCTTTTACAACTTTTCTTGACTAGGACTATCCCAAAGAGGGTGTATGCCAATGAATATTCGTGCTTCTTCTATAGCATTCTTGACTTGGGACTATCCCAGAGGGGGAACATATCAAATCTCCATTCTTCAGTATCGTTGACTACTTTCCTTATCGCCTTTTTTTGTTATATCAGTAGCAACATTACTGGAGTTAGTTGTTCTCTACCAGGTCCTAGTTACATCTGTTATGATGGAACTACATGTATATGCTATATATGGGCCCGGGTTGCTTATGACTTGAGCAAGTGTCTGTGTGACCTACCCTGTTAGTGTATCCTCTTCACTTGTTAGACGATACTTTTTACATTGATGATTGTTACCCTATCTCTGCTCTCTTTAGCTTTTATGTAGTTGCCCCCTTCTGGGTGGTTCAGTAGCTACCTCTATTCTACATACTTTGATTTATGTTTACCTTATTTATGCTTCCTGATGTGCAATCGCCCTACGATGCCTACTAGGTACTAGTTGTTTTAGTACTCATGCTACACTTGAACATATTTTCCTAATGTAGGTACTAGTATGAGTTTTTCCAATGGACGTGATTGAGTGCAGCAGCTGATATTTTTTGGAGTTCGGTGAGCAGCTGGCATCCTTACTGGCCGTTTTTCCTTTCAGTGTTGGAGGTATACTAGTCGGATCTTGGATAGTCAATTTTTTTGTAGTTTCTCCAGTAGGAGTTGTATTTTATATTCATGTATATAGATGCTATACAACCATGATACTAGGTTTCGGGAGTGATTCTATGCTTGATTTTATATTTCTAGATTTCTTTTATATTGTCCTTCTTTCCTTTCTCTGCTTCTCCTCCTTTTTGTTTTTGTGTTCTTGTTACTAGACCACCGGTATTTGCTCTGGGTCAGAATTAGACTTGTCTACAGAGGAAAATGTAGGCTCCATCACAATTCGAGTTTTCGGGCCGTGACAATTAATGGGCCATTTAATCCTAATTTGTTGTCATTTATATATAGGACTCGTAATGCTAAAAATCTCATTAACTATTTAATTCCTACAATTTTGTATATTTTGTATTTCTTTTTTAAAAGCTTTAAGGGTCTTACTAGATTGATTTTTGTAATTTTCATGGCTTTTATAATTAAATAAAAGGGCACATGATAGTTTTCTCTTCTGATATAGTAAATAAAACTAATCTGTCATTAGAAAAGTACTATGATATGAAAAAATTGAACATGCCTTCACATATATTTTAGGCCTTCAGCTTCAAAATGGAGGATGTTATCTATAACCCAAGAGACGGAGCTTGCAAAAAGGAGAAGGAATTTCACTCCCTTGATCAGGTGTCTTTTTCTCATTGTTTGATATTTTTTGTTTTTAAGTTCCTCAGATTCTATGGGAGATGCGACATTATCAAAGAGGTAATCTTTGTTTTCAAAATAAGGTATATAGTATTTTTTCACCTTCCCACTTTGTCACGATGTTAGACTATCCCTATTTGGTACCTAATTTGAAGATTTAAGCGTGCCTCATTTGCAAAACTGCATGTATCCACGGGTTTTTGTTTGCAACACTCAAATTGTTCTTTGACGCCTAATGAATTGTACATTTTATTGGTAGCTTTGTTGACAACCATTTTATTATTTAGAGTTGAAAGGCCACGTCATATGCTGGACGAATTAAAAATTTGCAATTTGTAGAAGATTTGGAGCCTTGTTCTGTAGAATCTAAATATCCAATGCAAGAAAACTATAACGTAGATATAGTTGAAGATCCAAGTTGTAGCATGACAATGCAATATCTGAGTGATGTTGCAAGTAGAGATGGAAGCCATGCTCCATTTTTCAGCACCTTCCAATTCTCGTACGATGCATCAACTTGTAGCGACTAGATGAGTAATCAAGTTATTGCAGGGCGATCAAACATAAAGATTCCTAGGTCTCTTAATCAATGACATTCACTCTAGTTTATGCTATCTTGCTATTTGATTTGCTCTTGCTTAAACATCGTGTGTTTATCTTCAGCATATGAATTGACTAAACACTTCAAGAGAAGGTATATCATTTTTCAAGTATATTTTTCTTTGATCACAGGCTATGCTAGCTCGAAAGGATTGAAAAAGCTTACATTAGCTCGTGACTTGAAGGTGAGGAGAAGGAGCGGTAATTGAGAATGGCATTACAATTGAACAACATTGTAACGAACACTCTCTACTCCTAAATAACTCCTACCTCGGGCAACTATTATATATTACAGATATACCTTGTGTGTAGCTAATAATATTGACGGTAAGGTTATACATTATATTTTAAAAAACTATTAATGTGAGTGAGGAAGATTCAATAGCCTTTCTGTATACTTTTGTTAATATATTTTAGTTCAATTCTCTTTCTAGTGATAGTTAAGAAAGATGGAGATGTTACAGCTAGTAGGAAAAATGACCTTAGTATACAGCTGCAAGTACTTAGTAATCTCAGTGGAGACATACACTTGCCATTTCAAAAATTTACAGAGCTTGAAATGGATAGCTATCTGATTGATATATTTTCCTTGAAACATTATTGTTAGAATTTATGAGTCTTTCACATATATAAAATAAATTATGTTATTTTCTCGGGTCCTGTTCTATTCACTTGCTGATGAGCATGAATATTTTTTGCCTAGCACAAAAAGAAAGATTCATGGATAGTAATACAAAGAATGAATATATCAATGTTTAGCAAATTTGTGGATGATTTTATTCTAATTAAGTTCAAGGGAATGTTCAGATTATTATGCTAACTGAACCAACTTACTTTCTGGTAGGTATGTTTTCACACGCATATATATACATTGAGGTCAAGAATTGAGCACATTGATTACTAAGTATTTGCAGGAAAAAAACATAATCTATAGCAGTGTTAAGATAATGGCATCTTTCTTCTTATTTAGTGTTTTGATATTGTGTGTAAGTAATTGGTATTACTAAACTCTCGGTAAGATTTGAAAAGTTGTACATGTTAGTTGTAGCATAAAGCAGTTAGGTCCAGTTTTCAGCTGAAGTGATTGATACATAGTAGCAATATGTAGGCTTGACCTTTATTTTTAGAGCTGGAGAAGATTATTGAGGTTTTGCCTAATAAATACTTTCTTGATGAGAAGTGAGTTTGACTCGATGAAAGTGAGATATAAATATACTAAAACCTTTGTTTTGTTTATTGACTTATAGGGTCTTGTAAGTTCCTTGAGTGAGTAGTGGTCTCTAAGTTGTTGTGATAGTTGCCCATATGTAACACCCAGAATCTAGAGATAAGACACCCTTTCAAAGTATATACGTAATTGAAATCACATTGTAGTACGCAAAGAGTTTTACCCATCCACACAGTGTGAATTAGTTAATGAGAGCTTGAAAATAAGTATTTGGATGCGTAAATATAGTACAACATGAGTTTTGGGATGTATTCAATGGTGGACCAAACCAAATTCTAGAAAAAAAAATAGGGCTTTGCACGGCGTACTAGCCATCCACGTTGTTTCCTATGCGGCATGCTAACCACCGCGCTAACTCTCTAGATAGTGAGCGTCATGGGCTACCAGGCACGCTATTGTGCGCATTTGCCTGCATGGCGCGCTGCAATGTGTGGGTTCGAAATTCTTTTAGTTCATTTTAAAAAGGCACTAGGATAATTTCCCTACTCATCCATTTTCTAGACTAAGTCGTTTAGCCTTCCAAAGGGGTGTTTTATACACTGCACTTAGTGTTTTACCATCACTCTATGGTTTTAACCCTCAAAAGAGCAATAGAGCGAGAAATCAAATCCCCTCAGCACAACCAAGGTTTTCACCCCAAGGTCAAGGTTCCTTCTTCAAAATTCTCTGTAGAATCTTTGATACCAAGTACGTGAGTATTCAATGAGAGTATCCTTTCACACTCATGCCCAAACTTATGTTTTTAAGTTAACATTTTGTGATTTCATGATTAGGGTTCCTAACCAAGTTGATTGTCATGTTCTAACTTTAGTCTTGAATGGTGTTCTTATGTTCATAAGTCATGCTCTCATAAGTTTTAGCATGATTTTTCATGGAATAAGATAGTATCTTTATTATCTTTTATCTCAAGCATGATCCCAGTTATTCGTCAAAGTTTTCATGAAATATGCCTCTATTTATATGAAATTTGTATATTATCTAAATTCCTCCATGTCTACATGTCACTATTCAGTTTTACCACAATTCTTAAGCATAAAGTTCATGACTTCATCAGTTTTAAGGCTTACAAAGTATATGAGCATGATTTATATGCGTTAAGTCCAATATTACAAATATTTGCTAATTATATATAAAAGTACAGTTTTCAAGCTATTTGTAGAACCTTCCAGTATGTGTTGGTCTTTTGATCACATAGTATGATAAATACTAGTTTTTAGACTTGAAATAATCACATTCAGTATGTAATAATATAAGTAAGCACAATTTCAGATTATTTTAGGATGACTAGTATAGGCTTAAATAAAGCATTATTTTACTAGTCCAAATTGAGTATATATGAGTAATAGTGTTTTAGTTTTGGGAGTAGTATCTAGCACTGATATGAGAATGATTCCAAGGATGTATACCTTACAAACTACATTGTCACAGTAGGTTAATTTCCCAAAATCACTGATGCTTAATGAAAGGATCCTAATGAAAGTTAGTATTAGCTCTAGTAGGTTAGCACCCCCTCTTTGTCGGTGTAGAGAAGCACACTGAACTCCATGTAGATCGAATGGTTATATGTCGGTTAAGAGAAATTCCCACCCATGTTCCCACTTTGTTCAGCTTTCAGTTTTGTAATATTATTAAGCATGTTACATGAATCATGAGTTTACGCAGATATGACTATTTTGTTATTACTATGATATTCTAGTTTTCAAGCATGTTTTTTAATTAAATATGAGTCATTGCAACTCAATTTTCATGACCTATGTTGATGCATTCGATTTAGCATTTCCTTTAGTTAAGTATGGTTTCTTTATTGCTTTACATGTTTTACATAAAATCTCTTAGTTCTTGAGTATTATGCATGTAACCAGACTTTATTATAATCTCGTAGTCCTAGATTTTAATTATTCAAGCACTTGTGATTTTTCACTCATATAGTTCAGACATGTTCCAGTTCACAGCTCAATAACAGATTTATGATGTCAGTCTCAACTTATGCATGTTTCAAAGATCTCATATGTAAATTTTAGACATGTATTCTATACATACATTCAGTCATGTTGTTCTCTAAAAGTTATTGCATAAACTTGTGTACTAGTACATTCAAAGTATTAACGTATACTCTATGCCTACATTCACACTGTAGATGCAGTCATTTTTCTCAGCTCATGGATAGTAAGGCAAGCAGATTCTAGTTAGTGATGATGAGTCCTCACTTATTTAAGGGCGGTCATATTCATTTAGTTTTTCGTGTTTAGACTTGTACTCATATTATTTAGAATTGTTTGGGGTTGTTCCCAACTACTCACCAGTCTTAGTAAAGGCTCCATAAATAGTTAGTCAAAAGTTGTATTTAATTCTCAAATAATGTATTTTTCAGTTATAGATTTCCTCATTATTTATTTATGTTGAAAAGATAGCTCATGTATCATCTTTCCCATTACTTTTCAGTCTAAGATTTATGTGTTATGATAGGCCAAGGTATCTTAAAGCCACTCGTGGTTTCCAACACCATGTTATGCCTAGGTGTAGGCTGGGGGTGTGACAAGTTGGTATCAAAGCATATAGTTCATGTGTCCAGGGGTGTCTATGAAGCCATGTTAGTAGGATCTTATTTATGGTTATGAAGGACCCACTTTTATAAATAAGTGATTGCATACATTTAAGAAAAGTAATCCTTCCTTCATACTCTAAGTCATGTGATAGGGAAGTCCTCTAAGAAACTTGTGCATTTCCGGGCATTGCTCAAATTCCTCAGTCTAGAAGCAAGCTAAGAAAAGTTTCCCTTCTTTTATACGCTAAGTCATGTGATAGATAATTCCTCTACGAAACTTGTGCATATTCGGGCATTGCTCAAATTACTCCGGCCAGAAGCAAGCAAAGTTCAATTCTCAGATTGAGCCTACATAAATTCCCAAGGTTGCACAAGGGCTTGAGAGGATCCCACACGTGCATTCAATTCTGTTGATCCAAAAGCCCATGTCCTTATCTATAACTCCTGCTATTGTGCCATAGTAAGATGCATATTCAGTTTCTTCTCTATAAACCTTTTTTTAGGTAAGACTTGTAAGGAGGAAGAATGTTTTATAATATTTGAGTAGTGTTGTTACCTAAAGGATAGCAAGAATTGGGATGTTATGATCCATAAGTAGTAGAATGACCCAAAGTTAGAAGTTTGAAGCTTGAAGGATAGCAACAAATAGAGTTGCAAAGGTGATTGACTGCAGTAAGTAGCCGAAGTCATGCACCCATAAAAATGTAGATGAGGTGGTATATAATTATGAGAGAGTGTAAGTTTAAAGTGTTACATGTGACTATTTTAGTATTCTTGGGTTGCCTAGTGTGAGGAATGATAATTATGTATTTATATGGTGCTTATAAGAGTTGAATTGAATAAGTTATAATTATTCAATGGTGGAGTCTTTTAGCCTATTTTTTTGCTTCTTTTAGTTTGAGCTTATATGAATTTAGAGGCATGACTTTAGTAGACTAAGAGAAGAAGACAAGACTGTTAATGTTAGACAAAGTGGTTATGTGTTCCAATCAGTGTATATGTTGTGAAATGATGACCTTAGTGGTAAGAGAAAGTTAATATAAGTACCACAAAAAGAAATAACCTAGAGAGAAGTTTGAGAGAAAGAGTTTTAGCATATGCAAGTGCAATCCTCTAGTGAGAGAGTTTAAGAGCCATATGGTTAGTGATGCCTCAACCATGTGCAGTAAAGTGACATTAGACTAGTTTGGGATATGCAATAGGTCCACTGAGTTAGAATACTAGCTTTGGTCTAAGTGGGAGGTGATAGGGTGAAGGAATAAATTGGGTCTTAAGAATTATATGATAATGAGTTTTAGAAAGGAGTCATGATGAGACAACAACCCTTCTTACTCCCGTACAAGCCTCAGTTTCAGTCATTATGAAACCTTTCTCATGTATTGCATATTAGCTTTATAATTTAAATACTCGGTCAGCTTATGGATTGTGTACAAAGTTTTTAGTATGATTCATATATACAGCTTACATTACTTTTCAACTGTACAGTCTATTTCATGATTCTGAGTTTCTGACCCTTGCATGCCTCAGTATTCAGATATGGTACCCTCATGACTCTCAGTATGACAAGTCCTATGTACTGAGGCCTTATGATATTTCCTAAGTTGCTAATGAAGTCTTGTTATGTCATGATCATTCTTAGTACAACCTCTATTCAGTCTTTATTCATTAAGTATATATGAGGTACTTATGCTAGTTGTACTTTACTTCATAAACCCTGTATCAAGTAAATAGTATTATTTTCAGTAGCGATTATCAGTTCAGAATCCATGTTCCTTATCTAGAGCTAGACCATTATTTGTAACTTATCCAGTCTATGCTTATGATTTATCCCTTTTAGTAATCCATTTATTATGAGGTAGATGATAATGAAAGAAGATAGGTGAAAGAGAAAAATTGGCTACTATTGGTAATCAGTTAGTAGAAACTTTGATGTGTTTATATCACCTAAGTTATTAAGTCTAGAGAAAGTAAGAGGTAAGATCCAGTCATGTGTAATAAGTAGATAAGATTGTTGGGTGTGTCCCTTTATAAGTACACCAATATTATTGACTTTAGTGATACTTGAGAAGATTCCTAAATAGTTTTGACATAAAGGAGTATATTAAGAGGCAATAGTGTTAAGCTTGAATATCATGTTGATAAGTGTATGGAATTGTGATATGTGGTTTATGCCTTTTTGATTGGAGCTAGAGGATGGTTGATCTTAGGTATAAGTAGAAGAAATATTCTTGTGATATAGAGTATGGAACCTTATGGCATAGGTTAGCATGGTCATATAACATGTTGCACCTTATACCATAAATCTAAGCTTGAAAATGGGAACAAAATGTGATTAGACTCGAGCTCTGGTAGTTATATGTACCATTGAGCGAGTTATAAAATGCAAATAATGAGGTATAGTTTTCATATGAGGAAGAGATTTTGGAAAATGTTGCTAACCTTAAAGGCTATAGATCATATCATTTGAGATAGAGGTAGTTATGTTCTTACTTAGTGCCCAATAAACTCATGTTTCATATATTATAGCTTCTTATTAAATAGGACTTTTGTTCAAGGCTATGTTCGCGTTTCATAGAAAAATCCTTTAAGTTTATGCTAGATTCTTGCACTCATAACTCGTGTTTTGCAATCCTTGGTATTTGGTTGTCAATCCCATGTGTTAGTAGGTAAGGTTCACCTTGCGGTAATTAATCCTAATCTCCAACTACTTTATTCGGCTCTTATGATTCGTAATAGAATTCTATGCATTTCATATATGCATTTAGGCTCAGTATGTTAGTTATGACTCAGTTTAAACTTAGTTATGGTTATGGCTTAGCTTATCCACAAAAAACATTTAGTTCAGTACTCAACCACTAAGTTTAGTATTCATTTATGCACTCTCTAAGTTAGTTTAAACTATTATTTGAGGAACTATCATTACAAGGAGGAGATATTGTAACACCCTAGAATCTTAAGCTAAACCCAATTTGAAGTATACACATAATTGAAATCGAATTGTAGTATGCAAAGAGTTTAAACCATCCTCATAGTGTGAATTATTTAATGAGTATTTGGATGTGAATATATAGTAAAACATGAGTTCAAGGTGTATATAATGGTGGACCAACCCAAATTTCACAAAAATAGAGCCCTGCACGGCATGCTAGCCACCGTACTAAGTAAAAGTAAATAAGTCAAGGAAAGTAATCAACAACAGGGAAGAGTAGCCACAAAGTCTAACTAGAAACAAACACATTAGAACATAAGAAATCCAATGGGACTTCCCCTGTAAGCCTCGAGGAGTGCAACCAAGCATATAGGGATACAACGCAAAGGGGTGCTGAAAAGTAAATAGTGCCTGTATGCACCCTCCCCAGTAAAAGACTCTGCCAGGGGAGGACCCAAAGAAGTTTCCTGTAACTTACCCTCCTACTCCAGTATACCCCTCTCTCAGGCTGTGTTGCGTCCAAACGCACATGCAAGTGTACACGATCGTACAAGTAATATAGTGGATCTTGCAAACCGGATATCGTACCCACATGGACTTGTAATTAATTGACTCTCTTGGTTAAGTTATAAAAGGATTTAGGTCTTTGTCTTGATTAAGAGTGGAGATGA
>JBDJHY010229046.1:0-11056 GCA_039654485.1 Withania somnifera
CTTGTGAGTAAAATAGTTTTTTTAAAGTTTTGAATTATAGAAGCATGTCTAGAGTAATTATATTGTATATTAAAATTCTCTTACCGGATGATTCCTTGATGATTATGTCTCATATTTACAGAGCTCACATATATTTTAAATTTTTATAGTCCTTTTGTGTTGCAGAAGTATAGTCGTCAAAGTAGTAGAATTTGAAGGAAAATAACAATGTTTTAATTTATAAAGTTTCGAGGTTTATTCTAAAATTTTTATTGAATATTGAAGTTTCTGAAAATTCTTGAGTTTTGCATGGTTTCTATGCCAAATTATAAAGCATGCCTAAATTGAGAGTTTTTGCCTAATTAAGTCTAATTGAAAGCATTGATGATGATTTTTCTTGAATTACAAGCTAAGAGTAAAGTATACTATGAAATGTAAAATTGATTCTTTTATAAAGAATGTTACCTACTATAGTTATAGACTTATGTTTTGGTGTTTTGGTCTAGTTGATTCTATTGAGGGTATTTCACTAGTCTAGAGAGTTGAAGTTGTAGCTTGTCTTGTGATCCATTGATGGTGTACCGCTAAGTTAAGAGTATTAATTTTTTACTATTGATTAATTAGTATTTTATGGGAGGAAAATTAACACTGAGAGGATATGCACGAGTCCATTTATACCTAAAACATGCATCGCCAAATGTACGTATTACTTTATGGATCATTATGTGCCTTTTTGAGATTCTTGGTGGATCCACTAGGTGAATTTGAGCGCCTTTACCCTATCAAGGTTTGGGAGACCGCCACATGGGCTAATACATTGGCCTCCATAGCTGATACATAGAGTGTGTCGGTAATAAAAATTCCTCAATATAGTAAATTATTAGTCTGAAATTTAAAAAGTTGAATAAAATTTTTAACTAATGTTTATATTTTCTTTGGTAAAATAATCTTAAGCCTACATGATTTTCATGACTTTAATTTATACTCAAAAAAGTTAAGATATTGAACTATGATTGTCTAAATTGAATATTTTTCTTAAAGTTGAATATCTATAACTATTCATGCATTGCACAACCATTTCTATCGTGATATTATGTATACTGTATCGTGTCTTCTCAGATGTTCAGTACATTTAATGTACTGACTTCACTGTGCTACATGTTTCACGTCATAAAAATATTATTAGCCATCCAAATGCTCAAGTTTGATTAGATCTACATTCCTTAAAAGTTGACCACTTGGTGAGTCCTCCTTGATTCGAGGGCTGCGCTATGAAGTTTATTTGTTCTCTATTTAGTTTTAGACTATAAAGTTGTTTTATTTCATTTTGAGACTAGCTAGTGATCTTTTTCAAGTCTATCTTTAGCTTTCGTAAATGAGTTTGAGTATACTTGATACGTGAGTTTTCTAAATTTTTTTCATTAGTATGATTGTCTTTGGAGAGGGTCCATTACTTTATTGTTATTCTATTGGTTTTTTAGACATTGCTTCCACTAAGTGTGAGTGAATAAAGCTAAGCTTGAGCTAAAGTTTCAGTTGAGACTACCATGTGGATAAAGATGTTGTGAAGCACCTAGGGATGAGATTAGGGTGTGAAAAAATTGGTATCAAATCCTTAGGTTCTAGAGTCCTATGATTTTTGAAATCAAGAGTTAGATAGAAGCCTCTTTTATTGGTTTAACTGCAACACAATTATAACCGACAGCCTACAAAATGTTCAAAAATTGTCCCTTTGTTCATGTTCTATTTCATGCTTTAGAGTTTAACTCTGAGATTCTTTTCTGACTCATTCTTTATGCATTTCACCTCATGCCTCCACAAAGATAGCCAACATGACATGCTAGATGTCAGAATCAGCCCAAGCAAGTTCCTTTAGTTCCAGTGCCTCAAATATCAGATAATATCACTACCATATAGTTTTGAAATACTATTCATCTTATCACCCAGACAGTTATTGCATAGGCTCAACAATAGGTTCATATTCTAGTGGTTCAACTAGCATCTCCTAATGCTAGTGTTGTAGAGTGAGGAATTTCTGAGGATGATTTCCCTAGAATTCTATGGTTCAATAGGTGGAGAAGATCCATATAACTTTATTTATGAGGTTTTTCATATCTATGACATTATGAGAGTGTTAGATGTGCATTGGGTTGACTTTATAGCATATTAGCTAAAAGATATTGCTAGGTCTTGATATGAGTTTTGTAAGAATAATAAAAGGGTGGGAGAAGCTCTGCCTTCTAGGTAGGAGTTCGATGATGCACTTTTGGGAAGATTCTTTCCTAGGGAGAAAAGGCAATAGAGATTTTATGAGTTTCTGAGTTTGGGGTAGGGCTCCATGTATATGGCAAAGTATGATATGAAGTTTACTAAGCTTTTGATATATGCTTCGTCGATGGTTGAAAATAGTGCAACATAATGGACATATGCTTGTCTCTAACCTTTTGTTAGTTAATTAGGGAAGGTAGGGAGCTACCTTGAACAATGACAAGAACATCATTAGATTGATAGTTCATCTTGGGCAGAATGACAAAGATAGAGCTAAATAGAGGGAAAGTCATTAAAGTAAAATATCTAAGACTTAATAATCAGAGTTAATCCAGCCTAAGTCTGGTGGTGGCTTGAAATAGTAGAAGAAACAAAAGATTTCTAAGAGACCAACTCCTTTATCCTTCAATTATCTTTCACAAAGATTTAGGCCTTTGAAGAGCCATTAGAATAGCCAACCAAGTAAGATTCTTAGAGTAGTGCTCTTTTATATGAGAAGTGTGGTAGGACCCATTCGGTTCAATGAAGAGTTGGTAAGAATGAGTTCTTTGGGTATGGAGAGGTTGGTCATAATATTCGATAGAGTCCTTTTAGGAGTTTGTTTGAGTATGGAAAGCTATGCCACAAACAAAGAGATTCTCCCTTGGGTAGGGGGTGGTCAGACTTATAGTAGGCTTCTAGCAGCATGCCTACCTCAATAGGGTACAACTTTTAGTATCAGTTGAAACTAATGCCAAAATCATTAATATGCTTTAGGCTCCAGACAGTATTAGGAAAAGTCAATTTATGTTGTGACATGTATGATGAGATACTTGATGTTAATCTGTATCCATTGTTAGAACATTGAGCTACCTTACCTTTTGTCTCCCCATATGTTCTTATATAGTTTGGAGTGAGTCTTGAGTGTTTATCTGAATCTTTTTTCATAACTGTTGGTGATTATATGGTAGCTGAGAGGGCCTACCTTAGTTTCCCTGTGTGTGTTATGAGTATGGTGATTCCAAACCGATTTTCTTAAGTTAGCTATGGTAGACTTCTATATTATTCTTGGCATGGATCGACTTTATTTAATATCATGTTTTTTTTACTCTAGGACTAGAGTTTTCTGTTTCTAATTTCTTGATAAACTTGTTCTTAAATGGGAGGGTAGTGTTGCTGCGCCTAAGGGTAGATTCATTTCCTATGCAAAGGCTAGAAATATGATCTCTAAGGGGTGTTTCTAACACGTATCCTGAGTTAAAGTCTCTAAGTCTAAGACTGCTAATATACAGTCGGTTCCAGTTGTCAAGGGTTTTATAGATGTGTTTCCTGAGGATTTACCCAGAGTCCCTCCTGATAGAGAGATAGACTTTTGAATATACCTCATTTTAAGCATTCAGCCTATCTATATTTTGTTGTACACGATAGCACTTATCGAGCTTAGTGAGTTAAAGGATCAATTAGCAGACCACCAAGATAAGGGGTTTCTCCATCCCAATGTCTCTCCTTGGGGTTCCCCTGTCATGTTCTTATGAAAGAAATATGATTCCCTCTAAATATGTATCAATTATCACTATCTAAAAAAGTTACATTCCTAAATAAATATTCTGGATCAAATTCAAGGTGCTAATGAAATCTTGGAAATTAATCTTTGTTCTGGATATCATCAGCTTAAGGTCATGGAGGTAGATATTCAAAAGACTTCTTTCAGAAACTGTTATGTCTGTTTCGAGTTTGTGGTCATGAATCTCAAATTGACTAATTCTCCCATATATTTCAGGCACATCATCAAAGGATGTTCAAGAAATACTTAGACCTATTTGTTATTTCCTATGATGATATTCTAGTTTACCCCATTTGTAAGGAGCATACATACCATCTTTGAGTTGTTCTTTAGACCTTAAAAAGTATCAGTTTTATGCTAAGTTCTCTAAGTGTGAGTTTTGGATTTAGTCAGTTGATTTCTTAGGTCATATTATCTCCAGTACGGGTATTTGTGTTGATTCTAAAAAAATTAATGTTCTCAGAAATGGCCTAGAATGACCCCTCTATTAGTACACATAATTTTCTGGGTCTATCTAACTACTACCATTGATTTGTTTTGCGTCTTTCTTCTATAGATTCTTCTTTGACCCATTTGACTCAGAAAAAGGTTAAGTTCGAGTAGTCAAACACGTGTGAGAATAGTTCTCAAGAGTTAAAAACGAGGTTGACTTTAGCTCCAGTATTGGATTTTACTGAAAGTAAGGAGTATGTAGTGTATTGTGATGCTTTCCGGGTTAGTTTGAGTTGTGTGTTGATGAAACATATTAAGTGGTAGCATATTCTCTGAGATATCTTAAGGTTCATGATAAGATTTATCCCACTCATAAATCTTGAGCTAGCATCTGCATTTTTTTTTCTTTAACAATTTGGTGGCACTACTTGTATATGTCCATGTGGATGTTTTCATTGACCAAAAAAGCCTTCTGTATGTATTTTAGTAGAAAGATCTAAATCATCATTACAGGAGGTGGTTAGAGTTACTGAAAACTACAATATTAGTGTGGTATATCATCCATACAAGGTCAATGTAGTGGATGATGCATCTAGCAGTTTATCTTTGGGAGGTTTATCACATGTTGATAAGGGTAAGATAGTGTTCTCTAGATAGGTACATAGACTTGCACACTTTAGGGGTGAGATTGATGCTGAAGATTGGGTATATAGTGCAGAATGTGTCCTAGTCATCTCTTGTTGTCGAGATAAAAGAGAAGCAAGATAGTTATCCAATTCTAGTTTAGTTGAAAAGTTCAGGTTTTTTCCTAAGGGGAATATGGTGTTCTTCATTATCAAGATCCCTTTTGTATTCTAGAAGTTGATGGTTGAGAGAGGATTTTGTCCGAGGATTATAGTTTCAAGTATTTAGTTCACCCCGTTGCTATGAAGATGTATAGAAATTTAATGGAGGTGTACTAGTGGAAAGTTATGAAGAAGGAAATAGTTGAGTATGTAGCTATGTGTCCTAAATGTCAGCAAGTGAAGTTAGATCATCAGAAGACAATAGGAGAGTTGCAGCATTTTGGTGTAGTGACATAGAAGTGGAAAGTGATCAATATGGACTTTGTCACCAGTCATCCCAGGAGCATGAATATATATGGGTGATAGTATACTAAAAGACTAAGTCAGTCCACTTCTTGCTTATTCATTCCAGCTATTTAACAAAGCGGTATAGGAGGATTTATTTGTAGCACATTTTCCGGATGCATGGGGTGATTGTTATTTCAAATCGAGGTACACAATTTATGTTGTAGTTTTGGACATCATTCCAGAGTGGTTTTGGCACATAGATTTATTTAAGTATAACGTTTTTTCAATAGATTGATGGTCATGATGAGATGATCATTTAGACATTACACGATATGCTAAGGGAGTGTGCCATCGATTTCAATGGAAGTTGGATTGGATGCTTGTATTTCATTAAGTGTTCATACAATAACAACTATCACTCTAGTATTCAAAATTCCCCATTAAGGCATTTTTTATGGATATATAGGTCTTTGATTGGATGATTTGAGGTAGGTGAGGCATCTATGATAAGGCCTGACCTTGTTCATGATGCGATGCAAAAGGCTTAGTTATGATAGGGAGGTTGAAAACAACTCAGAGTAGATAGAAATCTTATACATATGTGATAAAAAGAGATCTATAGTTTGATGAGGGTGATTGGGTATTTTAAAGGTGTCTACGATGAAGGGAGTCACAAAGTTTTGTAAGAATGGGAATATAAGCCTGTATTTTATATGGTCATACCAAATATTAAGAAGGGTTGGCAATGTTGCTTATGAGTTACACTTTCCAGCAAAGTTAGTTGTAGTTCATCCAGTTTTTCATGTATCTATGCTAATAAAGTGCATGACTAATCCATCCTTAGTAGTTCTAGTAGAGAGTATCAACATCTGATACATATGTACGTATAAGGAGGTCCTCATTCATATTTCAAATTAGCAGGTTCAGAGATTGAGAAACAAATAGATAGAGTCAATTGAGGTTCTATGGTGGAACCAGTCAGTTGAGGAGCTATATCGAATGTAGAGGTAGATATGATAAGTAGATATCTATATTTATTTCCTTATAATTCCACTCTAGTCCAAGGTAATAGCCTCTCTATTTAGCATCTCTTTTGAGTGTTTAATGTATTCATCATGTAGCACTTTAGCATTGTGTGAGGCCCCCTGAGTGTAGTCATACTTTATTTGATAAGTTCATGGTAGTTGAAGTCAGAAAGAGTAGAACACATGTCAGTTAGTTTAGTTAGTAGCTTATTCATTTTTTGTAGGTTATTGTGATGTCTTGGGTAAGTTCTGTATTCATCCTTTTAGTTTCATATCTCTTTTCCCTTTTATAGAAGCTAATTTCTTCATTTGAGGAAGAACGATCTCAAGGGGGAGATATTGTAACATTTTGAAATTTATAGTAGAGGTTGATTAAGCTAACAAATGAATTCTGTGAAATTTTGTAAAAAGCTAAACTGTTTTTGTTTTTTTACGTATAGGTCCATGGACTGTTGAATGGGTTGACACACCGTGGAACCTGTCATCAAACTATTCTAGTAAAGTGTCTAAGTATGGGAAGTTTTTAAGGACCTTTTTATGGTATCTTTTTCAATGATGGATCATAGAGTGTCCTATGAAATCATTCCACTAGTAGCTTAAGTACATGTTCATAGTTACCACGAAAGCTTCGACAGACCATGATATAGTTTGATAGTCTATTATTTAATTCGTCATTTTGATATAGTGACCTGTAATTTATCTATTAGGAAGTACATAGACCATTACATGCTTCGTAATATGGGATGAACTCTAGAATATTGAGTAGAAAACTTTAAGTGAAATCAAGCCAAGTTTAATAGACCAGTTGATAGACCGTTAACTGGGTTAATAGATTGTCAAACCGTCCTTAAAGAGTCCTTACCTTCTATTTTAAATTACATTTTCACATGGGCATTTATTGAAGTTCCTCACTTTTTTAAAGACCAATCGTTGATTGTTTTGTCTTAGTTTGGAAGAGTTCCCAAACACTATATTTTCTATTCATTAATTCAAAATCAAATTATAGCAAGGGTTGCTCTTCAAGTTTCTCTACAAATTAGAGGTTTAGGGTTCTTTATACAAATTATTCCAAGTAACCATTATTCCATCAATTCTCTAAGTAGGAATTATTCCTAATCAGGTATCTGGCCTGATGAACAAGGTCTCCTTTCAATATTGTGCCCAAAACCCTTTTCCTAAAGGTCTTGAATTGTAAAAGGATGTCAAAGGTTCTTAATTATACTTCTATTGAAATTCCTTTATTGGATGATTCCTTAATAATTAGGTCTTGTTACAAAGATTGTATGATATATTGTGAATTTGCATATTCCTCTTAAGTTGTAGAAGAATGATTGTGAAAATAGTAAACTTTGTTGGAAAGTTGTAATGCTTGAATTGATAAATTTTCAAGGTTTATTCTAAAACTTGAATTTAATTTTTAAGTGTCATAAAAATCTTGACTTTGCATGGTTTTTAAGAAAATTTTTAAAGCATGCATGAATTGAGAGATTTTGACTAATTAATCTTGATTGAAAGCATTGATGGTGACTTCTCTTGAATTACAAGATGAGAGTAAAATTGACTATGAAGTGTCACATTGATATCTTTTACAAAGAATGTTACCCACTATGTTTTTCTTATTGAGGGTGTCCCACTTGTCTAGAGAGTATAAGTTGTAGTTTGGATTATGGTTTCATTAAGGGTGTTCCACTAAGTGGGGAGTATTGATTGTTGAAAATTGATGTGTCAGTATTTTATGGGCGGAGTATTAGCACCTAGAGGGTGGAACGAGACCCTTTATACCTGAATGTATGTCACCAAACATTTGGATTATTTTATTTCCCAATTTTTTCCTTTTGATTGTCTTAGTGGATACACTAGGCGAAGTTGAGCACCCTTACCCTGGAAAGTTTTGGAATCCCCACTATATAGGGTAATGTGCTGACCTCCATAGCTGATGCATGGTGAGTGTCGATTATAAAAACTCCCAAGTGAAGTAAATTGTGAGTCTAAAGAAAAAGAAGTGAAATAAAGTTTTTAACTAAAGTTCATATTTTATGTGCTAAAATGTTAACTTTACGTAACTTTAACAAGTTTGATTTATACTCCTAAAAATTGAGATTTGAACAATTATTATCAAAATTGCACATTTTTCTTAATTAAGATAATTTTTGAAGTTGACTATTATAACTGTTCATGCATTGCATAGATATTTCTATTATGATATTCTATAGCCTGTATCGTTTTGCTCTTATATATTCTATATATTCAATGTACTGAATACATATTTTGTGCTGCATGTATCACATCAATCAAATCCTTTCAGCCGTGCAGATGCTCAAGGTTGATTGGATCCGCATTCCTTAGAAGATGAAGACTGGTGAGTCCTTGATTTTAGGGCTGATCTATTGAGTTCATTTATTCTTTTTTTAAAGTTGAGTCTATAGATTTATTTTATATCATTTTACAACTATTTAGAGATCTCTTTAGAAGTTGAAATCTAACTTATAGTTTCTTTGAAACAAGAGTTTGAGTAGACTTAAGACTTGACTTTTCTACATTTATTTCATTATTATGATTCTCTCTTGAGAGGTGCCTATTACTTTATTGTGATTCTATTGAGATATTTATTTTGTTGAGAGTGAGTGAATAAATCTAAGATTGAGCCAAGAGTTCATACGAGGCTCCCGAATGGCTAAGCATTTCATGTCTCACCCATGGGTAAGCCCATGACGTGATATTAAGGACATTAAAACATCTTTTAAAAGAATCTTTACTAAAACATGCTTAAGTCGTAAAGCCAAATATCATTTATTTTATTAAAATTTACAAAAATAGGATTGAACTTTATTAAGTCAAGAATAAGTAATAGAAAGCTGACTACTAGTGCCAAAACAATACTAAACCTTGCAAGACTAACCAAAGGCATAGATACTACTCATGAATCATAAATTAACTACAATTTACGATTATGAGTTGAAAACCTCAACCAATCAACTACTATCATGAAATCTGACTCCAATGGATCTAAACATGAAAATCCACAAACTCTTATGAAATTATCATACAACAATATATATTATAAATGATTACACTATGAAAAGTAAATTCATCATCAACATGACAACTGAGATCAACCTTAGAGTCTATATTCTTAACTTTTAATCAAAACATAAGGAGTACGTGGACACAAGGGTGGTAGGAAATCCCTATTGAAGTCCTCACTACCTGTCTGGGATATTATGGACTTAATTGTTGTAGTTTCGATGCCCTAGAACTCTTGGGAAAAGAGCCCTAGCTTTGTGAAACCTTAAAGAGTAACTTCAATAATTTTTTTAGGTCTGAATGAAATAATTCTGAGGAAAATCTAAGGCTTTGGGTGCTTATAACACTTTACAGAAAATTCAAAATATTGTAGTATTAGTACAAAAGAGGGTAAATATCTTAAATAACCTTGAGAAAAATATGTTGAAATTAAACTGGGCCAAATTCACTTAGGGGTTGATGGGCCATCAACTGGTCCATAGAACTTTTCCCAAGATCTACTTCTCACTAGAACTGGACCATGGTGGATTTTGTGGACTTGGAACAAGATTACAGACCATAATCTAGTCTGCAAAAACTACCTAAATTTAATCAATCACTAGAACAACATAGCAGAGGAAATGATAGTACATCAACACTCTATAGTCTATAATTCTAATTCTAAAATAAGGTACTTACAAACTCGGCTACTAGAACACGAACCATCATCAAGGTTGACGTTCAGTGGACCTAATCCTAAATCTCATTTTTTTTGTTGGACTTTGTTCTAGATATTTTATATAGTCTGAACAAGTTTTAGGATAACTTCAAAGGTATTACAATATCTCCTTCTTGATATCATTCATCCTCAAACTGAAGACTTAAGTTGAAACTAAAGATAAAAGACTACAAAAGATGACTAACTAACTAGTAATCTTATACATGGAACTGACTGAGTTGAAATTATCATGAACAAGCTACTAACTAATCTAGACTGACATCCATGATACTCTAACTTATTCAGATTAAATTACCATGAACTCAACAAATATAGCATGAATACTCAAAATGGGACTCATGCAACTCTAACATACAGCATGCAACTAACAACGGCACAAAAGCTGAATGGAGAGCTTCTCATACTGAGCCGGTATTAGAAGGAACTAAATATGGGTATCTATTAATCATGTCTTCCTATGCTTCCACGTAGATCCTTCATATGACTGATTTATGCCAAAGAACTTTGACTGAAGCACTTCTTTGTTTCTTAGCCTGCAAACCTCTTGGCCTAGGATCTATACTAGGACCACTTTTAGGTCAAACTATCTCGAATACTGATGCTATCTATTGGTACAAGAAAGGATGGATCTTTCACACACTTTTTTAACATAGATACGTGGAAGATCGGATACACTGTTGCTAAGTGTACTAGTTAAGATTTAGTATGGCCTAACATAGCACAGAATGAGCTTTCTCTTTCTATCAAACCTTATGACTCCCTTCACAGGAGTCACCTTTAGTAAGACTCAATCATTCACATCAAATTCAAAATCTCTCCTCACATATGCATAAAACTTCTATCCTCTATGAGTTATCCATAGCGTATATACGATGATATGAACTCCTAAGTGGAATCATGCACTAACTCGGGCCCTATTGACACGACCCTATTTCTCGAAGTCATGATGGCACCTACTATCCACTAGTAGGAGAACCAAACCCCGTAGTTCGTG
>JBDJHY010229056.1:0-11055 GCA_039654485.1 Withania somnifera
TTTCAAAAAGAATTACCTGATTTTTGTTTTAGTCCGTTTAAAAAAATGATCATTTTTTAACAATACTTGAGTTCTAATTTTTCATGTGACATTTTCAAGTCCACAAAATTAAAGGATATTTTGGTATATTTGATATAACTTTAATTTTAAACTGCAATTTTTTTTTTATTATTTTCTTAAATATCGTGCTAAGTCAAAACAAGTCATTTTTTTTTTAAAAAGGAGAGTAATAATAAATATCGTCCTATAATGTAAGAAGTTGAAAATTTTATAGTTGATCTTAATGTCCTTAAATTAGGACAACCTCCAAAAATATTGAAAACCAAATTGGTACTACTATTCTTAACTTCAAACCATTATTTGAAGGTGCACAATGTTTAGTAATAAGTATTTGTTGTTGATTTTTAATGTCTTTAATACTTAAATGAGAAATTTGTTTTTGCAAAGTTTTTATAATATAAGGTAAGAAGTTCAAGTTCAACAAATCACACTATAACCTTTTTTAGGCAAATTTTTAAGGTCTGTAGATCATCACTTTATTTATGTGCAATGGCCTTAGGCGTGGCCTACCCGGTCCCAACATATAAGGGATAGAAAAGGTTTTCTATTATATATATTGTCCGGTCCTTAGCTAAAGAGTTATTGAACATATCTTCATCATGCCTCATTGTTGTTCTTGGAATCTCCAGCTCCTTAGGCTTCTTCTTTAGATCATCTTTAAGCTCGATCCCTTGATGTCTTTGCAGAGGCTCTGTCTATCTCCCTCGCCTTTTTCACTTTTGTTCTTTTCTTCTAAATGGTTTAGCTTCTTCTCAGGTGATTGGGGTTTAACCCCAAGGTATACTCCATGTAAGTTCTTGTTTCTCTTAATCTTCATTTGTGTTTGCTTTCATTTTAGGTATTGTCTCTTGTCATATCCCTCCTTATTCTCTGCAGTTGGACTTTGGCTGATGAAAACCCAATTACCTTCTGCTTTATGGTGGAGTTTTTGATGGCTTAGCTTTATTTTGCACAACTATAATTTTTTTAGGATAAAATCTATAATTAATCTGACTGTGCTTCTCCTGCTGCATGTGCTCCTTATCCTTGTAAATATTGAAGATCCTGGGTTGTGCTCATCCATTTCTCCTTTTATTGCTGTTGATTGATCTATTTTATGTGTGTCTAAGGAATTTGTGTTTTGTCCATGTTGATCAATTTCCTGATGTTAGAAGGTAGGTCTTGAAAAGTGTAGTAATTCATTAGTATGTTGTGATTCAATCACTTGGTCGGCCAAGGCATCTGCTACACTATTTTCTTCCCTAAAAATGTCTTGGATTGTAGCACCCAATTGCTGCTCTACCTTCTCCTATCTCCTCAACTCTTTACAAGGAACTTTCCCCATTCTTTCATGAACATTTTCTTGAGAACCGCCTTAACCAATGTTTGTAGTTCAGCTTTTGTGTTAGTAGCTGCCTTTAGATTTTGCATATATTAAGTCACCTGTATCATCTCTTATGCATAAACCAAAGGAACTCAATCACCATCAATATTGCATTTGTACCTGGTTTCCTCCAAATTACTCTAATGAAATGTAACTAAGGCTTGTATTCCTTGAGCTTTGCTAACACTTCATTCCAAATTACTAAGTGATTTTTCTTATTTTTTAAAATCTTGGTAGATATAATTGTACTTTTGTTGATGAGACATATATCTTATCAAAATTAGTCGAGATACAAAGCACAATGATTATTCAAAAATTAATGTAAATTGGACTATTAGTCGTATGATTTTTATTGTTAATTTCCTAAATTATACTGCAAATATGAGATTTATGGGAAGAAAATGAGAAGGAGAAGAAAAATGAGAAAGAGATTAATTTAGGAAAATAAGGATAAAATAGTCATTAAAGGGGTTATTTTTATTTTTAAATAAAAAAGCAAGTTTTATTTTTAAAAATAATTAAATAGATTGAGTGATTTTCTGAGAAAAAATATAACAATTGAATGACTTTATGGGATAAAAAATTATAGTTGAGTGAACATTTGAGTTATTACCAGCGATAATAACCACTTCTTAAGACCTTTTTTATACTAATTTCTTTTTCTGAAGTCCATTTATCAATAATTAGATTGTTTCTATATTTTGATCTCTTTCGCACATTATATTTCAGCAGGAAAGAAGATGCACTAGTTAACCTCTTAAGTTTTCTTAGAACAACAATCGTCTCAAAATAACCCAAGAAAACTTGAGCACTTTCACTAAACCACGTTAACCACACATATAGCGATACGATGCGCAAACGATTCAATCAATAAATCAAACTAAAAAATTGTTATTGGCTTATTGAGTTAATGATTTTTTTTATATTTTTATAAAAAAATAATTATCAAGTTATCGGTTCAGTTTTAGTTTTTTGATCTGATAACCCAACAAGACTTTACTAATAAATTACTAATTATATATTAGTGACTTAACCCTTCACGATGTTACAAAACGTAATTTAATTTACTTTTTTTAAAAATTTATTTTCTCCCCTCTCTGGTCTAAAAACTGAATTTCCAACTAAGATTCCAACTTTTTTTCCCAAACTAACATTCATTTCAATGAATCAAGAAACAAACTCTTATTTATCTTATACTTCTATAATTCTTTTCATGTTAGTTGTTGAAGTTTCTATTTATGAATATTCTGTAAAATTTATATTGATTTGTCGTGCCAAATAGCAGGAAAAATCGTATATTTGTTTCATGAACCTTTCTTATCGGTTAAATCAAAAATCGAATCGTGCAAAACAACCAATAAACCAAATACCAATAAAAAAAATATCTTATCGGTTTGATTATGTTTAACATATTTAAAAATCGAAAACTCAATAAATCATACCAATAATACATAAAACCAAACCGAACCGACGGGTAATAAATAAAATCGAACCAAAATGATGCGCAGCAGGAAAGGTGCAAACTTCGGCATTCGCTAGAGCAAAAAGTTTTAGCATTGCTTCAAATACAAGTATAGTTACGTGATTATGTGTGCTACCGCCGAACAAATGACCATGAGATAAATGAATGAACATGTCATATGACAATCCTTAAGAGGATTGAAAGATAAAGCTAATTAGGCATAACACGATATTAAGATGAAATATGTCAAATGATTCTGCTAATAAGCGAGCCATTGGCAATCATCAGATAAGCATGCAACAAATTTGGAGCAGGGAAATAAAGAAGAAATGGATGAAACAAGAACTTGAACGGGTGTGAGCATCTTACGAACAAAATGATCTCAGCGATGACAATACAAATCACTTTAGTTCCAGAATGCAACTTATTCCTTTAATGATATCAAGTCATTAAATAAGAGTGCTGAGAGTTCAAACCTCCTATTCAAGACAACGTTCCCATGATAACATCAAGGGCTTAGAAGCAGGATAATTCCAACATTCACAAGGACCAGACGTTCATCATTCCAAGTACTACCAAGGGAGATATAATAAATTACTAGGCTGATACAGATCAACCACATACATACAGTTCATAAGCATCTCAAAGATAGCCAATTGTGAAATGAAACAGAAATTCAGAAGGTAGATCCATTCCAGCCAAAGAAGGAACCCTGCAAAGAAGAGCAGTAGACAATCAGTTTCATCAGAATTAAAAGGACAAATACTTATATGTCCAACATTGCTAAAGTAGAACATTATGTTCACAGATACTTAAGGAACATGAAAAGTACAACTTCTCGTGTTCTTAGACGGTGAAAGTTCATTTACATGATCTAGTACTGGTGTAAAGCATGCAGACATTGTGCATATTCTTGACTTTGATGGGCCTAAACAAACAGGAAGAATGCAATGAGAGATGTGTGGGGAATTTACTCATTCTTGATGGATTAAGAAGCCAAGCACATACCTTAGTATCATAGAATTTCAGGAAAAATCGAGACTTGGGGATAGACAATTTGGTTTGAAGTATGTCAGCAATTGCAGCACTGAGCTTCTTGTTAACATCAGCATTTAAGCCCCCAATGGAGACCAACTCACCATAGGCAGCTGATTGTTCTGTACCCCCAAAAGACATGGGAACAGATCCCTTCAGCACAATCATGACATACTGCAGAGTAAAAGCAATCTTAATGTACTACACAAAAAAAATGAAAAGGACGACCATAAAACATGTCAATTAAACTTCTTGAGAGAGACTAAAGGCAAAATGTGTTGAGTGAAACTTCTTGCTAAAATGTCAATCAGCTAATGCATTTCCTACAGATAGGCAATTACTTTCTAGTTTCTAATTTGTCAGACTTATGAATTCATCAAGCCAGAGACTGATTATCTTGTAAAGCTAATAGGTTCCAGAACCTAACCCTGTGCAGAATTTCTGGAGCCAATTTTCAGGCAGAATCACCCTAAAAATATCATTGGCCATTTCAAGAAGTAACAAAAATAAAAGTTAATTCACCTCAGGCTTAAGTCCAATTAAAATCCATTATCATTTCAGCTGCATACATGGTACATATATCTACGATATACTTTTGCAGAAAATCCCTGAGCTCCAAAAACCAACAGCTAACCCGATATTTTGAACAATGCACAATACAGAGCCCAAGATTTTGAACAATGCACAAACAGACCTATTAGTCCACATAAGTTAAACTTTTCATTTATGAGCAAAATTGACTTTACAAGTCAAAAGAACTCGACCAAGAAGACGAATACAATTAAGGTGGAAAGACCAAGAGAGGTCAGCTTACCGTCAGTTTTATCACAAATTTGAAGGGTTAAAAGAACTAAAAGCCAACATTGATTATTCAGAGCAACAGTGGTGAACATCAGTTCCTTTTCTCGACTATACTCACTCCCCCTTACTGTTTCTTTCTTTCTCTCTTTTTTAAAATTTTAAAAGCTCCCTAAGAAACTAGCAACCCTAGCAAAACCTCTCCTTTCCAAGAAAACTTCTACAGGTTGAGTAACAGCAGCAAAACAACTCTTTTGACCTTGCTCATATTCCAATCCTTGTACTTGGCCCACCTCTAGACCAAATGTTTGCAGGCTTCCTGTAATATCATCTTTTCTTATCTTCATATTCTGATTTTTGAGTCTCTTGAAGTTTGTTCTTGGTCAATGTCATTATCGGGTTAATCGGTTCGATGAA
The DNA here is from genome assembly GCA_039654485.1 of Withania somnifera. Lineage (NCBI taxonomy): Eukaryota > Viridiplantae > Streptophyta > Magnoliopsida > Solanales > Solanaceae > Withania > Withania somnifera. Next base: position 5,136 of record JBDJHY010229056.1, read on the forward strand.
ACAATACAGAATGGAAAGTAATAGAGAAGAAAGAAATGTGCATTTCATTTTTGAGAATGGGAAAATAAATGCACACTTCTATTCCTTTTCTTTCCATATTATTCCGTCAAACCGATCAACAAAAAAATGATAGTGACCGACAATAAACTTCAATAAGAAATGTGCATTTTAAAGTCAAACTATTCTATGCTACTCATGTTTCTGTTCTATTTTTTCCTTTCCATCCCAAATAATGGATCCAAAGATAGGACTATTTGGCATATTGTAAATATTTACTTGTTCTTTTTTTAAGCAGATAAATCCCCAAGGCCAAGTTGGCACACAGATCAAAACTCGGTGGGCATGTAGTTTTCTCATTCTTGATTTGAAGTCTCCCTTTGTGATCCTGATTTTCCTTCTATAAGACAGATGTGGAAGTGACCAGAATGCCGCAGGTTAGCAAGAGTACGACAGTATTATAACAGGCGCGCTTAAACCGTAAAGCGAGGCTCAAAACGTGTTGTGCGTTTCGCGTCGCTTTATATGCTCTTTACTATTGTCATCAAGTATCTAAGACATATTTTTTCTTGCCAACGAGTCTCTTCAGAAAAGGCGACACTAAACAATTGATATTTGACTTTAGCATAATTGTTTTTCAATTTCATTGTTCATATATTTTTTATTGATGCTTATAACTATTAGTATTTCATAGAAACCCACCCTTTGTGTGCTTTGCGCTTTAAGACCCAATAGACATTTGAGCTTATTTGCGCTTTTCGCGTTTAATAACACTGGAATACGAATCGTGAAACTGGAACCAAAAGTTTGGTGAATGATCTCAAGCAACTAGCAAAAGTGCACTGTATCAAAACATGAGGTCTTAATCAAAGCAAGTAGAAATTAGTCATACAACACAGCTCCTCTAGGTGCGTTGAGGCTAATACGTTAGGACCCAATGTGCTGTTAAGTAAGAAGGTGAGACCTAAAGTTAAAAGAGCTTCATTATCCAATTTAAAAGAGCACAATTACTCATTATCAACATTAAGAAGTTCTGTAGTTCAGAAACTAGACAAATCCCATTCCTTAATCACTTAAGCACCAAAATTCATGCATATAAACACATTTCATCTTCCATAGCTTCACTACAGTGGCCAAACTAAAATAGAGCAAGTACTCATTACCAATTTAGAAGTTTGATTTTGAAAGTTCGAAAACTAGACACCTCCCATTCCTATCAAACACAAAAATTCATAAGTATGAACATATATCACTCTTCCATATCTTCTAAGCATGATATGCAGTCTCAGCTCAAGCAACAAGCATTGCAATCTCCACCACATTATAACTCATCAAGAAGTCTTTACCTCACCTATTTCCTTGCAAACACTACAAATAGAAAACACTCTCAAATTTATCTTTGATAAACTTAAAAATCCAACACTCACAAGTTCATAGGAAAAATGAGGGGGGGGTCATATTTCATTTTCCTTATAAACTTGATTATAATCCTTTCAACTCCAACTATCTCGAAGCTCGAGGGTCAAAGGCAATTTTTTTTATATACCTAGTGACCTGTCCAGTTTTCACACACCTCGACTAAATCCATGGGATACCTGCAACCTCCAACCTCCAACCTCCAACCTCCAACCTCCAACCTCCAACCTCCAACCAGTAAAATTTTCCATCAAGGCTAGAACAAATAAGAAGAATCATCTAGTTTTTGTCTCTGCTAGGATTTGAACTTCAGACCACAGGTTCCCAACCCACTTGATTGACCATTAGGCCACACCAAGGTCAAATGCATTTTTTTTTTGACTTTTTCTTCATACATTTTAGAATTAGCATAGAGGTACTGATCCACTGGTACTATAAGAACTTAGTCAATCTTTTGATGCATTATTTTGCGGAGTTATATTCTGTCACTTTGTAATTAAACAAAAAAAGATCAAATACTGTGTAGCCCCCAGTAACATAGATCAAACAAAATCAAAATCCCTAAAGCACGAGACCCACAAAGACCTATACACGTAATTGAATATCTGAATGGCTGCAAGACTCAACACAAAAAGAGAAAAAATGCAAAAACATGAAATATTTAAGTAAAAAATATACGTACAGCTTCTGGTTTGCCGATGAGTTTGGCAACAACAGAGGTAGCTTCTGAGAGTACGGAGGAAGTATCCACTCCTTCCAAGTTCACGTTCGTAGAGATGTTAAGGCACGGCATTTTCTTCTTCGGAAGCTGTAAAAACCCTTTTAGAATCTATTCTCCACAATATAATGCGAACGAGATTCAGTTTTTCTCTCCACCAAATAAAAAGATTGGGATTTGCTATTACCAGTTTCTTGTCTTTTCCACTTTGCTTCATTACTTTTTTCCTTTAATTGAATAAAGCCCTCATCTTCTTTTAACTCCCTGTTTGGACATGATTTGAAGTTGAGCTTTTTTTTTTAAAAAAAAAAGGATATTAAGATCATCCTAAATTATATTTAAAATATTAATTACACACTCAAATTACTGTAAATAAAAAAATTATTCACCCCCTCCCTCAATGTCTCTTTCTTACTCTATTGTTGATACTAAATCATTCAATTTTTTCACCTTTTTCATTACTGTAATTTAGCCTAATTTAAAACTCAATTTAATTTAATCATAAATTCGGCGATGAGGATCTACTGAATGTCAGTTATATTTTTAGGTCGAAAATAATATCAAATGTGTGAATGTGTATTGGTGAATTTGATATCTTTTTTTTTATTAATCTTGTATTTTTTTTGCTGACATGACACGTACTAAAAAATTAATTCTTTCCACACAATCAAAAAGGCGAACCTCGTGTTTTATTATAATAGTAATAATTTTTTATTTTTCTTTTTAATTTTTTAATTAATAATTGTAATTGAGGTCCAATAATTGAAAAGTTTATATTTTTTTTTAGTATTGATCAAAAAACTTATTCGCTGGCCACCTTTTCCTAGGACGAGGTAGACATTTGTTTCCTTATAAAGATTATCTTTTATATTTATCTTTTTGCATTTTTTATCTGAATTTGGCGATAAATTTCAAATTTGTGATGATTTTTTTATAATTTTTAATGGTCTCAATGATAATAATATGATTGTAATGATGAATTTGGTTATGGGTGTTGAATTTTATGGTGGTTATTTGAATTTTTATGGTGATGACATTATTTCGATGGTGAATTATCAGATTTAATTGTATGTGGTAAAATTTGTGGTGGTGAAAATTGAAATATATGAATTTGATGACAATATGGTGGAAATAGTGGTGGCTCTATGGTGATTTTGGTGAAGAAAAAGTAATTGGATGACATGGAGAAATAAATTAAAATTTGACGTAGTGTTTGATCAGGCAGTAATATGGTGATGATGTGGCACGAGTGTAATACAGTTCCTATCACGTGATAGGTTGATGTGCATTTTGAGTGAAAATAAGTTCATTTTAAAGTAGTACAGATGTTTAATATGTCTTCACAATAATTTAAATGTGTATTTGACATTGCGGATATAGTTTAGAGTAATTTTAATGTCTTTTCTCAAATCTCTATTTGAACATGCAATTAAAATTTTTAAGATTATATTTTTCTCGTTAATATACAAATTTGAAAAATCATCAAATAAGCTTATTACATTCCATTAACAAGTCAGAATATTCTAAAATATCGCATTAATAATCATATATCTCCGCATTTTTAATATTTAAATATTTATAATTATAAATTTTTAAATACACGTAAATTTGTAAAGATTCACTAATTAATATTAACAGCAATTACTTATTTTTTGATATTATTCTTTCATACGATACAGATAATTTCTTCATAACAAACCTGAGTCATATTTTGAAAAACTAAAATAATGGGTCCTTTTTATGAAATATAATTTTTTGGGTAAAATCATAATTTAAAATTTGAAATCATCATTTCAAATTGCATGTTAAATGCTTACTTTAGCTTCCCTTTTTATGTTAGTTGCATCTGATCCTGATGTCCGCATTAAGCTATCTTATTATTTCTATTTTATTTCATCATCCGTGTAAGTATAAATTTTATTCACGCGATGAAATCAGCAATATTAAGGATGCATTTGGTCCATGCGTTGCTCTAGGGTTAGGCCACTTGAGGCAGTCGTCTTAGGCTTCCGAACATTTTAAAGTTTCAAATTTATTTTTATCTTTTATAATTATTATACATAAAAATATCACAATGTATTTATTTTATTATTTAATTAAAATTATTTTATATCACTTAATTCATAAATTATAGTAATGTTCTTATTCATTAATTACTATACTTGTTTCACTCTTCAATTCTTAATTTATTCTTTTATAGTAGGAATTAAGTAATCTATATCAAAAGCAAACCCTTTTCTCTAATATTGCACGAACACAGAAGCATTCATACACAGATTTTTGTATGGTGTAATTCAAGATATTATAGTGTGTTATTTACAATTTATTTTGAGTACTCCTTCAATAGGTGCTACTTAATAAAATGAGCTACAATTTATGTTTAGGTTGATCAAAAGGTGTAAATATTAATGCCCAAAACTTAAACTATTACATTGTGTGCATTCATTTATTTTTCTTTCCAATGTTTGATGATCCAGACTGAGCCATATCTTTTGTGTTATATTTCTAGTTTCTTTTTATTTTTCTTCACACTTGCTATTTTTGTCTTAACTGATTAATTTATAGTTTAGAAAATATTTTTTTATTCATGTAGAAATTTTATTTAGGTATCTCTCCATATGATTTGTTTTTGGGCCACAAAATTTGTTGAACCGTCTCTTATTTGGCCATCATTTTTTATTTATTTTTTTTCCAAAGTTAAACTTCAAAAACCATGTTTGGTTATAAAAAATTTAAAACTTTCTAAATTCAACTATTTTCACTTTTCAATTTTTTTAAGAAGTTGGAAAATGTTAAAACAATTATTTTCGGTCCAAATTCATCACAAATCAAAATTCAAAACACAATCTCATTTTAATTGTTTTACTCTAATTGATATTCATGATCAAACACAATTTTAATTTTCAAATAACAATTTTCATTTAGAAAACAAAAACTACTTTTGCCTTTTTAGGATACTTTGATGTGCTAAAAAAAATCTTGTTTTTTTCTCCTTAAATTCTTTAAGAACTTCTAGTGCTACTATTTTCAAGAGACAAGTTTTTTCTTTTAGGACCTGTTTAGAAAGTCACCCCTTGAATTTTGAATTTGGTTTAATTGACTGTAATTATACAATTGACATATTTGATTGACTAGGTAATTATGTGGTTAACATGTAATTTGGTGTAATTGACAGAGGGTAATTAGACTCTAATTCACCCTGGGAGAGGGAGGGCTGTGAATTGCTGATAATTACAAGTTTATTTTGTAAATTTTTCTTTTAGTTTAGTTTTATTTTTTATTTAATTAATTTTTTATATTATTTTAATATTTATTAAAAAATATGTTTTAAATTTTACACTATTTTATTTTATTTTCTTACTCTCATTTCTCAGCTTTTACTTCTTGTAATTCCATGCAATTGTTCGTAGAATTTATTTTTTCATTTAGCATAATTGTGTTATATTCTAATTTTCAAATTAAAGTAGAATTGAATTGATTGTTAAATAAGGTTATAGACTTACGTCTTTCTTTTCTTTTGAACTAGATCTATGTACATTATGTACGTTATATTAAAATTTGATATAAGAGTAGTATGCTGCATGTTTTATTGTGAATCTTGAAGGGCTAACTTGTGATTTAATGCTAAGGGGATTAGGTCCTTAAAGTTATAATGAAGATAATTCCTTACTTAAAAATAAGAATTTGTCATGTGTAGTTAGGCATCTTATGGGGGATGTAACTAAAGAGGAAGTAGACCAAAGAGAGAACTTATTTCATACCAGGTGCAAGGTTAAAAAGGAGATATGT